>JAZBGY010001535.1:0-20432 GCA_037414755.1 Lydus trimaculatus
ATCAGTAAGGCATTTTGTTATTTTTATTATATTAAATTCAAGTTGGCCATCTCTTTGTAGATTGATTATACATAATCAATATTATCTAAAACAAGTAGAATATCCCTTGATGTGTTTTTTCTATTGTTGTTGTTGTTGTTAAACAACAAACACGTGAATCAGACACACGCTAATGTTATTTGAACTTAAAATACAGTAGTGATAATTCTTAGAACTCATAAATTCTACAATTATTAATTAATTAATTCTTTAATGGTATTCTTTACAAATCTCAACTTCTACCACAAACTTTAATTATCTGAAAACTACTTGGAATTTCGATTTCACAATCTTATAGATAACTTTCGTAGAGTTTTAAACAACAGAATCAGTACAATTCAAGCATCTTTGTTGCACCCTTTATAGCAACAAAGTGGATATCGACAGTTTTTAAATAAGTGAGACAAAAACGAATCACATCCCACAGAACTAATAAAAGCGACACTTTATTATTTTGTTTTCTTGTAAACAAACAAATCCGGAAAAAAATAGAGATAAAGATCATGACATACTTATAGAGAATACCATCGTGTGTTATTTAACACAAACACCTTTAAAATTAATTAAAAATACAAGGTGTTCCACTGTAATATATCCATCAATTATCATTTCAAAACAAAACAACTCGATTAAGTAGGTAGATTGTTATGTTAGGATACTGTAGTTTGCATGGTAATGAAACATCAGAATCTCCCAAATGTAAATAATCCTAACAAAAAAAAAAAAAACGTAAAAGAAGGTTATTATAATAAACATTATGGATTTTATTTATATTTATGATTAATATTCAATAATGACGAAGCATATGCAGAATTGTTACATGAACACTTTGGAAGATGTGCAGATGCACTTGTATTATTTATAATAATAATAATAATAATAATAATAATTATATTCTAGTATTAATAAGACGTCATTTCCTCCAATTAAATCAGAATTCAAGGTGAACCATTATATAATAATTAACAACTAATAGAAGATGTCTTTCAAGATCCTGTCTATAGTTTCCATCTTAACCAGTCAATAGTTTCTCTATTTGTTTATAATAACCGGAAATTACCAATAACTTTCACTGAATGTTTTGTGTGTAATTTGTGAAATTCTCAACTACAAAACAAATTATTGTAGAATTACGATCAGTGTCAAAGAGAGAAGGTCGTTTTGTGTCAAAAACCAGTCAACATTGTAATGAAGCAAAACCAAAAAAACGTTGACACGCACTGAATATAATCAAGTGTATGTTATTAATAATATTATTGCATTTTTTCTGAAATTTAAACATACACATACATAGAGAGAGATCACTAATGGATTTTTCATCAAACAAGTATAGTTAGTTCTAATTTAGAGCTCGTTGGAAGAAGAACAATATCGAAGAGTATTGTAGAAGGATGTGTTTTAAAATATCGATATTATTAGTGATTGTTTTACGAAATTGTTATTGTTTTACATTAACTAAATATCAGAATTGTTGTGATAATGAGGGTATTTTAATTAATAACAACACACAATTGAAATGTAGTGAATTAAATCAAAATTCTCGCTTACAAATCGCAACGAAACACCAGAATTTTAGTGAATTTTGTGTCGATATTGTTAATAATAATAATAATAATAATAGTCAAGTTAAACTTTACCAAATTAGTGATTCATCTTTAGAAGAATTAACAACAATTTCGGTTGATACACTACCAAAATGTTGTCCTATAAATTATTATTACAACACAACTACACATTCGTGTGATTTATCCGGTGATTTACCGGAAATTTTCAACGGTTATTTTCTAAAGATCGGCTTACCAAATTGTAAAATCATTAATGATATTATAGTTGATCACAATATAACTATTGGTGTGTTAAATGAATTACAACAAGTTTATGGTGATGATCATTATTGTATTGATAGTGATTCTAACAATCAAGTTCGTTTATTAAGGATTTGCACCACTAGTTACGATGTTTGTAAAAGCAAAAAGTGTTTGATTAAATGTTGTCCAGATGGGCAGAGTTTTGTGAATGGTTCAAATTGTAAAGATACGTTTGTACATGGTATTCAATTGGATGATTTGGAAAATATCGACGATATTAATGGTGATTTTTATTTTAATTTTGTTGTTGTAAATTTATTTTTATAAATTTTGTAATCCAGATGAAATGTTGGTGTTCGTTTTATAAATGAAACGTTTTTTTTTTATCATTAAAGCAAACTTCCGCTCCACTATTCTTTCAAAAATATTTACAAGAAGTCCAGTAAATGTCAAAAGTGTTTTGATTACAGTCTGGAATGCTGCTATATCGCGTCTACTTTAATTCAGACGACTTCGCTCACTAAATTGTCTTTAGTCTATTGCTAGAGTTGTGTGTTAATAATTCAGTTATACTTCGTCTATTTTGATTTGGCTACCTCGTTTCTAAAACAGTCGATGTAATAATTACTTTACAACCAGTTAAATAGACAGAAGGGCAGATTTTTGTAGATTTTGTAGATTATATTGCATTTACTACGTTAAAGTCATGTTGACCAATTCAAAACAGATAAACTACATTAGGGATCCAACTATACTAGAAAGTGATATCTTTGAAGTTGTGATAAACCACTTTGCGTTTGAATGTTTGTCTTGTTATCGTAAATGTTTCTATTGTATCAAAGTCGACCAAATCTGTCTAGACATAGTATAAAGTTCCAGTAAACCTATAAATCTTTAAATCTTGTCAATGAGACTCAAACATTAACAACGATTTTATAAAGTTTACATTACTGTGTAACTTCCAAGCTACACGGTGCTCCCGCCTTGGACCAGTTTTGCTTCCAGCTGACATTAGAATTTTTGAAAAACTGTAGTTGATTCCGCTTTGGTAAAGTTTCGCTTACAGGTGACACTTGAGTTCTAGAAAAACCGTACATGATTCTGTGGAAGTTCTGTTGAACAAACGCCCAATTATTAAAATAAGAATGCTGTACACGCCATTACAAGGATGGGATATAAAATATGCAAATAATAACGCGATTGTGTTGAATTGCAAAATTCTAACAAATATATTTCATTAGCTTTTAACAATTGAGCTCATTAATCCACCTTCACTGTTTTCAGTATGAATCGTATCCTAAAATTAGCACAGAAAAATTTGATTGATTATACACACAGTGAAAATTCACGGTTTTCTTCATACATTTTTCTTTTTTTGTATTAAACAATCAATTTTCCTAGTTTCGTGGGAAATTCGGATGAAACCAGCTTTAAACAAATAACGGCCAAAATAAGAATTCTGTGATATTATTCACGTATTGTTTTCGGAATAATTGAATGTTCAATCTATCATTCAAACAACAACAATATGATGATAACTAATTTTTCTGATTGAAGACACACCTTATTTATGAAAATAAATTAGCTTTGATGTTATTTCTGATTTAATTGATTGTTAATTTATTTACTTTTTGTTTTATTTTTCTTTTATCTCGTTCTTTTGTGTTTTGTAGCACCATTTGTTCTAATTCATGGTTATAGAAAACCGATCTATCGTCTAACATCAACGATAACATATCATTTGGATGAATATGGGATGTTTTCAATGAAAGAATTTGAAAAAAAACCAATGATTTTTTATCAAATTGAAGATAATGCATATTGTATTGAATATTTTGAAAAGAATCAATTATCAGGATGGGCATTTTTCCGTACATTTCCCGAACAAGGAATAACAGAAGATAAATTCTTTTATAGTAGATGGGCAATGATGATCTCTGTGTTATCATTAATATTAACAATTATTTATTATTGTTGTTCAGAACAGAAGAAAACATTATTTGGTAAAACGTTAATATGTTATTGTTTTTGTTGTTTATTATTGTTTAGTATATTGGTTTTTACAACATTTATTATACAAATAAAAGAGAAAATTTGCGTTATTATCGGTAAAAACCTTCTATTTTGTTATTAATAATTGGAATTTAATTAATTGTATAATTTCAGGTTTTATTTTATTGTATGTTAGCTTATCATGTTTCACTTGGTTGAATATTATGTGTTTCGATATATATTGGACATTTGGGTAAGTAAATTCAATTTCCTTTCGGTTTTTATTGGTGTAATTAAAACAAGATCATTTAGTCGAATTGTGGGGATGTATATAACTGACAATATTAATTATTTAGATGTCCCAATATAACTGTAATGAGGACATAAATCTATTAAAAGAGAATTAAATAAGAAATTTACGACAATACATCGATCCTGGCATCAATTGGAGCCTATAGTCTATAAAATAGAGACACATTTATAAGCGACTGCAAAATTTCGGTGTATAGCCTCAGAGTAGACGGCTACAGTCCGCTGTACAATTTATGAAAAACTGGTTTGCTAACATAATTTGCGGTCTGTATTATGAGTCTTCAGTTCTAAAGGCAACCTATAAAGTCCCTTATTGCAGATATTTGATCAAACGGACATAAAACAAACGAGAATTGTGAATAGGAAGCCCTCTAGGAAGAATTGACGTTTTTTATCTTACAGAAACGTACTGACAAATATTGGGTGTCTGTAACGAGACCTTAACAAAACGCTTTCACAAACGCAATCGAAATTTAATTTAACATACTGTCACTATTACTTGATGAATATCACTTTCTACATGAAAAGAACACTTAGATTCGGTTGATTAAAGAAACATTCAACTTTAAGTGATCATTAAGTACTTTCCTTTGAATAGGATCTGTGTGTGCGAGATGAAACTAACCCTTGTTAGGAAGAATCTGCTATATAGTGTGACTTTTTCCAGTGAAACCGTTATATTGTTATACGGCGATTTATACAACTTGTTCCACCCGGATGGATACCTCTAACGTTTATGTTATGAAATTAGCGCTCTAGGATTTACCCAAAATACGAAGTTAAGGTACTCAGAGAAGATGATTATTTTCTATCGCGCTCGCTGTGATCTGAGAACTAACAAAAAGAAATGAGAGTCAATCAAGTACCTAAAGTGATTTTAATGCTATAAGTTATAGGTTACATAAGTATTTATTGGGTTCTTTTGACTGTAACGGTGTGAATTCGTTGCGACATGCAGGGTTTGCGGCTCGCCGCGATGTTCAGCCGTCGAGCGTTGCTACAATGCTTTGGTAATGACAGCGATTTCGTTACGTTGGCTCGTTAAGTAGACACAATGGTCCGCCGTCTACGGCTACGTCTCGACTACTCAAAAATATGTCGGGATGCGAACGCTAGCCACACAAATTGGTCTTATTGAGTCTAATAAAGCATTAGGATGGGTTTCTATAATATCCTTCTTGGCTCCTAGATTTCTACAATTCATGGGTTTCATTTCGTATGGAGAACTCTTCATTTTCTATCAAAATTCGAAACGATTGCCGAAACGCAGACGGTTTAAACAAAACATGTAAACGTAACGGCTGGCCGTCATTGTCAAACGTCGCAGCGGACCACGAACGTTGGACGTCGCAACAAAATCACACAAATACAGTCATGTGCCCTACGCCACTACTTACTGTCGGAGATTCCAGTTCAGAACTGGATGTTACACTGTGACTTCGGGAGCGGTTTGAGAAACACTAGCGGTATCTAATCGTGTGGAACAGGCTGTATACACAATAATATTTCTATATTGTTATCTTATTTACATTTTAAAAGAACAAAAATTAGATACAACTATAATAATAAATAAATAGAAAAATGCCATATGGCATTAGTTATATGTTGTACACATAGATATATATTATAATTTAGAACAGAGTCATATCTATGGAAATTTAAAAATAGAAATTATTTCTATTAGATTTTCCCTTATTTTACGTAGTTTTCCTCTGCGAAACATACAAATACATACATAAACGAACAGTTAAAGATTTATAGTTTAACAAAGTCGCTCGTTTATTTTCAGAGTATAGTTGTAAATCATTTGACATATCCTTAATAAAAGGAACTTAAAGTAACATTAAAAGGGTCTATGATAAATTATAACAGACATGCGTCACTACTACTACTACTGGGTAACTTTCAAACCAAACTATACTTTTAGAATAATAATAATTTTACAATATTTGGAAATAAAGCTAATCGGAAGAGAGTGAGTTGTGGAAAACTAGAGACTTTCTGATTTTTTGAAGAACTATATTTTTCAATATCCCAACAATTCATGTTAATTAAAAACATCCAACCTATATTGTTTACATCAACTAATTACTTTTACATATCCATAATTAATCATTTTTTCTACATAATTTTTTTGGAATAGATAATGAAATAGACGTATATATTCAAAGGTAATACCGTGTTTTGCGACTATCTCCAGGCAAAGATAATATAATTTACGATAGCATGAATATAAAAAGTGATTAAAGGAGCGTAACAAAAGTAAAAGAAATTAAATTGTCTAATGTTTTAATTATAAATAGAAGAGAAAAAAAATTGTTCGTTTTCTGTCTGTATATCCTCTTGATGTTTTGTAAAAATGAAACATCATTCAATTGAAACGAATACTTTATTTCTTTTTTGATATAAAATTTAAATTTAAAAACTGTTTGCGAATATATTTTTTTTCTTCTATTTATTTTTGCTTGATATAAAACGTATGAACGGATATGCGACCTATTTCCGATCATTTATTTCCAGTTTTATTGGAAAAATGCTACAAATGAATTTAAGAAGTGTTATACTCTGTCTAGACCAAGTTGGGTCGCTTGACAAATAAAACAATCGCTTTATACAGAACTAGACAAGATTCTGAGTGTATAAGAGAGAAATAGCCACTCTCACGGCTTCCACATGAATTAGAATTATAGCTCTCTATTCTGAGAATGCAAATTAACAGATGATCTGCTGTCTTTGTCATGAGCGTTACGATTATATTGTGGTACATCTGCGGACGAATGTATCAGACAAAGATCGAAATATATTCGATAAAAAACAACATGTCGTTCTAAATCATGTAGAAGCTATAAAGATCGATGAGCTTCGAAGCTTGTCCGGTAGTAACAAGAACAGTAAACGGTGCTAATAGTAGGGATAATTGTCGTAATGTCAAGTCGGCTGCAACAAGATAGATGAAGTATAGATGTTCAAATTTTATAAATAACGAATTATTCTTAAGTTATCCGCTATCAACACTATCTCAGTTAATTCTATTTTATAACATCAGTAAATCATTGTTGTTGTTGTTGTATATAATTCGAAAAATTTTGATATTTCTCCTCCATTTCTCTGTAAATGGATATGATATCATTGATATCAAAGCTTAACAATATGTTTTTGCTTTCTAGATCTTCCAAATCCTTTTCAAGTCTACATAATAAAAGCAAAGAACTAAAACGATTTATTTGGTACAGTTTGTATGGTTGGGGATTTCCAATGTTTCTAACATTATTACCGATAATTTTTTATCATGTTGATGTATTACCAGATCAAATAAAGATTTTAATTGGTAAAAAAAAATGTTGGTTACAGAAAGGTAACTGTTATCTTCAATATAATTTATCTATTAATAATTATTTTATTTTTTATTTAGATAATTACAGCCGATTAGTATTTTCAGCAACACCGATTGCTTTTAGTGGCATCTGTAATACGATTTTATTTATAAAAACAATCATCTATTGTTTGAAAGTTAAAGGTGAAATCAATAAAATGAACGACAGTAATACATTGAAAAATGAGAAGAAACACAATTTGAATAAATATACAGATCGTTTAGTGTTGTTAATTAAATTATTCTTAATTATGGGCATATCGTTCCTGTTTGAAGTGATATCAATGTTTTATAATTTTAAACAAACTCCTGTTACTAAATATATAGAAATTGTATGGGATTTTTTCAACAGTTTAGATGGTATTAACTTAAAAGCTTAATTTGTTTTTCTGTTATTAAAGAAAAAAATCGTATTATTTTAGGTTTGTTTATTTTTATCATCTTCGTTTGTAAGAAGAGGGTTTTTAAAAAATTTCAAAAGAAATTACCAATCAAATTTAGGAAATTCTCATTAATTTCATCTGGATTAACACAAACAACTTTAGTAGCTGGATGTCATCAACATCAACAACATCCAAAGGAGCAAAAATAATTTATTAGATTAGGGAATATGTGAACACAATTTTTATTTATTAAATATCAACTATATCCCAAAGATTAGTCGTATAAGTTGTTAATTGTTTCTATTTACTGATATTATTATGCTTTTATTGTAATAAATGTTAGAAATAAAGACATAATTGATAAGAGATATGTGATTGTCAAGATGCTATCTACAGGTCTGGACTGCGAACTAGGCACTCCAGAGAGAAGAGAAAATCGGCTCTCCTACACATTGAAAATACGACTGTAGTTTAGTTTTTCGTGTTCAATTGTCAAGTGACTTGTAACAATCTGGAAAACTTGTAAAGTTCTTGTACAATCTTAAGATAAATCAACTTGTTGAGTTAATTTACGAGTGCGCGAATGACAAAAACTTGAAACAACTTTTGAGCCAATAAGTAAACAATTCCTCAATTTTTTTGTGCAAAATTTGTATGAACAATGTTTAAAAATTGACAGCGAATAGATAACTTCAATCATGTCATCTATCTACCTGTTGAAAATGACTGTTATGACATCCCTGGATAATGTATGTAAAGGTTTTATTTTCATCTGTCGTCTGATATGCCTGGTTACAAGGATAAATGTTTGTTACCAGTACAATCATCGTCTATCGACTTTATTGGTCAAATGTACTGATAATGCTATCGTTTGTTCATTTGAATTCGAACGACTTGACTTTGGACAATAGAGTCTATCTACAAACATATTAGCAAACTCTCTCTTCTTCCTGTGTTTCCTATTCTCATTGGTAGCTTTTGCTTAACTTCTTTTGTTGACTCAAAGTTAAGTCGATCAAATTCAAATAGATCCAGCACACTTTTTTTGTTATAGCGCTGATTATAGTAGGAATATCGAAATACAATTTTTTGATTCCAAATGGTAACAAGTACGTTTTGCTTTGATAAAAGCACCAAACAATGTACATCTAAAGCTCGCTTTGAAATTGTAAGCTCGTTAAGACTAAGCAATTGTATGTACATTTAGCATCAACCAACGCTATAAATCTAAATTGAATCCTTACAATAACAGATAAAGCTTTTATAATGTAAAATCATTCCGTTCTCTCTATATATATGCGTGTGTGTGGATGTGTATGTTTATTTATAAACTTGTAGAGGGAAGGATGTGATTTATTCAAAGATTAATCGATCTTTATTTACAACAACAGGACTATTAAGAACTATTGTGAATAATATATTATTGGTGATAAAAGGAATTGAGAAGATAACGTTTTTATACAAAAAAATTCTAAAATAAAACATCCTCCTCTTATAGATCTCCTGAAGCAATTAATATTATTATCAAACTTGTTAGGGTTTTACTTAAATCCATGGCAACCCTCAAAGATATGTTTGAGCAAGAGTATCTTCGACAGACATTTAAATCTATCCTACTATATATACACACACGTTTGAGAACTGTTTTTGATGCATACTCACTCACTAACAACACACCCCCATCTTCATCAACATTTGTATTAATGAAAATTCTAATAGTGGATTCTGTGTTAATCCGGGCAAGCATAAATTTGAAATTTTCGTAAAGCATGGTTGGAGATGAGAAGAGAGATGTCCAGAACACTATAAACGACCGAATCCAATGAATTAGCTAATAAAACTGTCAAGAAAGCTCCTAATGAAATGTCGCTCCGGATCTATTCCTTTCAGTTGCACACCAGTTTCATCATCCGTCAACTAGACTGTGTGTAACTCTCACTTTTTTCCTACTTTCCTGTAGAATTGTCCTGACACATCATCAACGAATCCGTGCTTAACGAAACAATTAAAGGACAATGTGAGAGAAAGATTCTGGTTTTGGTTTCGGGGAACATTCTTTGAATCATCAACAACAAAACTAGGATGGGTTTATCAACGATTTGGAGGCGTCTATGTTGGTTTTGCAAAACTCTTATACGAATCCTTTCCTTTAGGGAGAAATCAGTAACAAGTTATGAAGAGAACGAAAAACTAAATTGGTCCTCTCAACTGAGGCAAACACAATTTAAGGCCCGGTCAAGTAGAGACAGTTGTCCTTAACATCCTTAAAAAAGGCACAGGGTTCAACTGGCTAGAGATGTTGGCTACAAAACTAGAGACTATCATATTGCTTACCCTCTTTTTGATAATATCGATTGGTCGATGTGGCGCTTGCGTCAACAACTAAAGGATGTTCGGTAGATACTCAGCATCCTGGTCCAGCCCGGGCGATGCGGCAGTCAGGATATTACCGTCTCGACGCCAAGGCATATATATACGCGGACGACATCTGGTGTATAACGTGCTTTTAAACATATTGCGAACGTGTCGCACAGTGGACCGCGAAAATTTTTGAAAAAAGTTTCCCACTGTATAAAACAATTTAAAATTAATTTGTTAATAAGTGGTTAATTTTCGTATTAATTAATTTTTTTTGTAAAATTGGGTAATAGAAGAGTTAACGTTGAGAGTTTTATGGAATTTTATTAATTAAAAGGTAGGCGGATTACAGTTTAATTGGCCATTCTTGGAATCTGTGCCGACAACTCTTATCATTGCCGGTGCAGTTATTTCGCCACACTATTAAAAAACTTAAGGATTTGTACAATTTTTTGGCAGGTTTATCAATATTGAATTATTGCCATGTGTACACACAATCACGGTAAAAGCGAAAGTTATTGGTTTCGAATCCAATTATTCCAAGAAATTGTGATTTTTCCCGTCTCCAAATCGATTCCAACACACACACACACACACACACACACACACGAAATGTCACAAGAGAATTAACTTGATTTCGTTCAAACTATTTCTTAGATTGTATTTGGAGATTTTCAATTGGAGACTTTCCAAGTTCCAATTATCAAAACACAATGTAACATTGAACGAGTTTGCCCTATAGGGCCAAATATTAACAGATCCCCCTGTGATATTCATCATCGATATTCTATTGTGTGAAAAAATTTTTTGAATTAAACATCACTATATGGGATAAGCAAAGTTGGTGAATAACAATCAGTTTTTGGGCTGCACATACGGATGAAATGATGTAGCACCACAAGTTTTATTGCAAGTTGCAAAGCTTTTATCAAAATGTTTGTCGCCTCTGCGTTGTCACATTGTTAGTTTTAACAAAACTTTTGTGTGTGGCCGTCAAACATTCGTTTCTATGTTAAGATAAATGAGGATTTTGAATTGATTATCCTTCTATAGGAGAATTGAATTCCTGCTATTCAATTGCAAAAGTTCCTCAAATTGAAATTTAAACTTTATCGTAATTTTAAGTTTACCCACAACACACACACATACATCTAGAAGATGGAATCTCTTCTAATTTCATTTTTGTTGAAAATAATGGAAAAGTTCTCAACTTTAATACAATATTGTGTGAGAAGTAATTCACGTCGTGTTGTAAATTCTTTTAATTGACTTTACCATCTGCTGACACAATGTTTATGTGTTGTTGTTTAGAGATATGCAAAGAACAATAAACGATAATTTTATTATTTACAATTCTAACCGCTATCAAATTTTCAGTTGATCCCTTCCCATATTATTTATAGGAATCGTTTTCAGACAATCATCGGACATGATTTATTAGCTACTTTTATCTTATTCTTTCAATTTACTCACAGTTACTGACGATTCTATTCATCTATTATTAGATTGATTATATAAATTAATTTAATTACCATTGTTTTTTTTTCTATTGTTATTGTTGTTGGCTTATGATAAATGACAGTTTGAGGGAGTTTAGTAGCCGTCAACTGGGAATTATGCGGAGAATTATTGGAGATTTGCAAGGTTTTAACCTTACTGTATTTTAATTATAATAGGGTCGGTTTCATCATTAAAATAAATCTAGGTGGTCATCTAGATGTGCCAAATCTCTGTTTATTGATGCAAAACGATACCGATACTTATAATAAATCGAAAACTATTTCATTTGGATAGAATCCCATCTTTGTCACATTCATTTTGTAATCAATAGATACGACAAAGATAGAAGGTAATTTCCATCTACTTGTCTGTCTATTTACTAAATAAAAAAAGTAAATTACCTACTAGAGGGTGTTTTTTAAAAAAAATTTAAACACAGTTTTTTGTCGCTTCTACATATATATATGGCAAATATACAATAAAAGGTATGTTGGATATTTTTTGTCCAGGTGTAATATTAACGAAGCATAAAGAGGTATCAGCCATCTAATATCGTTAATATTTAGTACTAGAGTTTTGCTAATTTTGGTTGGCAGAAACTTTCACATTAATTAATTTAATGTTCATATATATATATATATATAGAATATACCGTATGTTTTATGGCTAGCGAATGTGGTCAGAGGTGCATTTTACCTTCGTTATTCATAAGACACTGTGTATATATACAGAAAGATGATTAAATTTATATTTAATCGAATTAGTTGAATGATAAGCAAGTTGTTTAAACAAAATACAACCATTCATCTTGTTTTTATCTAAATAGCCTTTATATGTTTCTTATACATATAAGGGATAGTAATTCAAACGAAAATCGCTCAACTGTATTAGATTTATCAAAATGTCCTCACAAATTCACCATCTTGATTTTCAAACAATTCCACCCTCAAATGATTATTCTGCGAACCTCACACCCTTTACGCCAACACAAGTCACCATACTCATAAAAATTGCTCTAGTTGCTTGCATTTATTTAAATAAAAACTGTGGTTATCAAGCATATTGGGAGCACGGATTTTTCTTTGCTTCTGTATATACTTTGTACGATTTCTCCTTGGATCTTGTTCTATAAAAACGGTCATTAAATTGGATCCCTTTTTTTTTCTAAGTAGATCTCTTATAAGGGTTGTTTACGTTTCTCCCAAACAATATTCTCATTAAAACATGTTCGTTTTTTATAAATTTAAAATAAGAACAAATCCTCCCTTATATACAGGTACAGATCGTTAATAAAAAGTAAATTTAATTTTTAATTGTAAAACTGTCAACGTTGACGAGAAATAGGTGATAATCTGACAGAAAAAAATCACACACTCTCATAAAAAATGCTATTTAAAAGTTTAGACAGGCTTGTGGAATTATTTAGCATATTTTTGTACCGAAAAAAAACGAAGTAAAACCAAAAAAAAAAAAATAGACGTTACTTTGCCTGCTTCCATACAGATTACTTTTAAAACTCTAAAGTTTTCTGTGTAGGTCGGTTCGATTGTAAATCGTATCTGTATAGTGTGTGTAGGTGAAACTCTGAAAGCTTTTAACTTTAAATGGATGCTTATAATACCGCATTCTAGTGTATTTTACATCAAAATAAAGAAACAACACCTACAACCAACAAGATAATGTGGTGAAAATAAGTTTAATTCTACCTTTTATAACAAAACAACAGATTATGGTGGATGAATTTAAAATGTGTTTATATGACAATCTAGGAGGGTAGTTATGGTTATCTACCCTTAGTTATAAAAATCCTTTTCTATTCATCGTTTCATAACTGTAATATCTAATCTGGTTAATGGGTTATTCCTGTAAAATTTCTGGCAATGCTTTCAATTTTACGAAAACTATTGTATAACCCTGTTCTATTGTGTTTCAATTTACAAAATACTGATTTAAATTATAATTAAGTAAACTGAAACACGTAATCTGTGATCTGTTTTGAATAGTTTCAGACAAACTTAACGTTGTTCACAACTTAATTTGTATCTAATTTTACAATTAGCGAGGATAGGGTTCTAGTTTGTATCATGTAGAAGAGATATTGTTCATCTACCATTTGGTTAAAACTGACATTTAGTGTGTTTTACAAATTCAAAATCTACCCTCTTTTGGATCTATGTCTTGTTTTAAAATTTATTCGCAATTACAAAGGTACAAAAGTTGAAAATTGTTTCATTTAATGTTTGTACCGCTATAATCAACATAAATTATAATTCAAATATCATTACGTGATTGTAAATTTATTAATAAAACACCCCTATATTGCACGATTAACTATTAACTTTACGTTTACTAGTGGAAAATTGTTGACTTCCGAACTATACAAGTTTGAAATTGGATTAAATAGCTCTTCAGTGATTATCGATGTTATCACAAGTCGTTTTAATTAAATCTAAACTATTACAAACAATTCGAATTCATCAAAAAATATCGTTGCTGAGAACATTGTTAGAAAATTGAATTTTTATTCATCTCTTGTACGTTGTGTGAACATAAACGTACCCCTATAGTGTTAGGTAGAAATTTCCGAATTCTCCTACTATAGCGTTTTCCTCCAGAATTAAATGGTGCTTGAAATAATATATCATGCCGTTTACACATTTTTTTTTTTGTTGGGTTGCTTGTAATAAATGGCCATGTTAAAACTGTTTATTAACAACGAAAATTTAAAATTAAAAGTGCAAAAGTCCTACAAAACGTATAACGATTTATATTTTAACACGGAAGTGTGCGAGAGTATGGGCAACATTATTCAAATATTTAAAAACATTGATCAGATTACACAAAATTTTTTTAACCGCAAAAACGCAAACGTGCAATTTTTGTAAATCATTTAAAGCTTCAACAAAAGTGGTGAGTTTGACATCAATAAACCACTTCTGCCGACAGACGCCAATTTTCGTCTGTTGTTGTTGTTGTTGTTCTTGTTGTTACTACAGTTACTGTCTGAAATCAAATCTAATTTACTGAAGATTACTGTATTTTTCTTCTTTTTTTTTTTAAATCGTTTTATTATTTGGTACGACTGAAACGTTCTTGTTGTTCATATAAAGTACCAGTTTTCAATCTTCCGGATTGTGTATTTCAGGACGGAACACACTTGACAGACATGAAAAATATTGCACTGGATTGTCTAATGGTTGTTTTATTCTATTGCCAAGTTGGATTTAAATGTGGGACACTATCATGATTCAAACTGTTATATATATAAGAAAGGATGACTTATAACCACTTCTTTTGAAAATCCTTGGACAATATCAGTATAGAGGCATTTACATAACATCTGCAAACTTCCCAAGCCCTATTTGTAAACGTACAGTGTTTCTTTTGCATTTAGTTAAATTATTTCAGGTGACTGATTTAAATTTTAATTCAAATCTTAATCACCATTCCACCAGTGAATAAGACAAAGAAACAATGCAAAAGGTCCTAACAACCGAATTGGCGAATAGCGCCATGGCAATGAAGGTGGATTAGGTGATAATTTCAACAATTTCGAGGGCATTTAGCACAATTCAAGAATTTTGTTTAATAAACGTTGTAGATGCTTACTGATGAACATTCTCTCTTTCTACTGTCTATTTTCTACTTAATTAGAGCTGAATTACAGTTGAATTGTGGAATTTTATTATCAAATAACAACATACAGTTTGTTGTTTGAACAAAAAAAAAATGTTGATTAGATTGCCATGTTGTTGTTGTTATTGTTGACAGTAGACTCGTGTTATTAAATTAAATTACAGGAATGTTTGGATTAGATAAGCCTTGATACGAAATTGTAAAATTCTTCAATGTTTACAGTAAACTTGAACGGTTAATTTTGCCACGAGTATCATACTTTTACCACAGCACTATTATCGTGTATTCCGTTTTTATACCAATTTCTCTTTTAAAATCCTCCAATAATCGTAATCTGGTTAACAAAAAAAAAATAACAAATAACTCCCTCATCTTGTTTTTTTTAAGAAAACAAATTCCAAATAATTTGACAAAATTGGTTTTGCTGAATAATTGACGAACCACCACTATACCCAACATACTCTATCTATCCTCGGTTTTGACTTAATATAAACTATCTTGTTAACCTTGTTAAGTAGTACGGTTAATGTTTAGCCTGCAGATGTGGGTATTCCATCAATCTTGGGTAAGATCGATACGAAAATTTCTTCGACATTATTTAAAAAGTAATGGAAAAGTTTCTAATATCAAGAATGAATGTTCTATTACACAATTTGTCGTTGGATAGTTTCGATTTATTATTATTGTAGTAAAGTAAGTGTAATCTTCTTGCGAACCTGTTATCATCTAATATTCTTAAATCATATAAATAACATATAGTTGTGCTTTATGCTCCGGAAAGTTGCAACCTTAAATTGGATACTCGTGTATAAGCAATGCTGAATATTTATCATATATTTAGATTTTAATTTACAATTTCTGTTGTTGTTGTTGTCCGGAATTTTAAAGTTTTCATTGTAGAAAATTTAAATGCTAATGAAACACTAATGTTTGCTAATTGGAAACGACTAGAATTGGTATTTTACACAAGACGACTATTATTTTCCATTACAATGACATTTTGTAATTTGTTGTAAGTTGTTTCGATATGAGTCATTTGATTTGATCGAAAGTTCTGACTGACCAACCATAACACTTTTGTGGATCGTCATGAATTATACAGAACACGTCCATATAAAGGAACTAGAGAGAAAATGAAGATAGAGAATATATAAATATAGAACATAAGACCTGATGATTTGTTACTTTACCACAACTATATTTGTTTTCGTTGTTTAAATACACAGACACGTACATCCACGTATTACTTTTGTAATAAATATCTGGTATAGAGTTTGAGAAATTGTAGGATTAGTCAGACGGTACAGTATCCTGTTAATATGTCGTCATTTAGAATTGATATAGTTGGTTCAAAGATAAATTACAATCTGACCTGAATAACAATAATTTCAATATATGTTCGAATTTATTTGAAATCACTAAGCATATATTCCTGTAGGTACAATATGTGTGATTTATCCACCAAATCAATAAACATTCCCGATTTGTTTTATTTTCATTATATGTAAATTAACTGTTGATATATGGTGAAGTTTAGAGTTGAATCAATTGTCGAAAATCAATTATTTACTGGTTGTTTCAAATAATAATAATAATAAATTCCCATGACAAATATTTGTAATTGTTTCAAATATTCTATTGTTCGTCTTCAACAATAATTCAGTTGTCTTTAAATAAAGTGGAAGTTCTTTAGAGTTAGAAATATGAGCGTTGAGAGAATAACGCTATTCCCGGCGCATCCGCCAAAAGTGAACAAATATGGTATTTTATTATCGTACCAGGTTTTATTCATTCTGTCGATTTAAAAATCACTTGTAGATTTATAAATTTGGAGATTTTCAACAATATTTTGAATAATTCTAAATATTTTCATCGGAAAATCACCGATAAACTGTAATTATCAGTGAAATTGGACGGTTTTAAATTGATCAGATCAAATTTAACGATAAATCGTCGGTTTAATTTTATTGTAAATGAGATTTTGTTACCACCTGAGAACAATAAATTTGTAGATTTAGTCTTTTAACACATTTTAAACAATGACAGTACTACAAAAAATACGCAACTCCAACAATACAACTTTCAGTTAGGTGGATGGAATAGCAGCTGTTTTGTCTCTCCTATAAAAGTTGGTAAAACTGAGTTATTTAGTTTTAAGATGAAACCGACGAAATGCTAAACTAAAACCTTGTGCCTTTCTTGAAATGTTGTTTTTTTAACTCATTTGAAACGTATTTCAATTATTCGAAGTCGGGTTGAATTCTAGATACGGTTACTTCTTCTAACTGTTATTCCAAGCATAAACATTACAAAGTAGCTTTTTTTCTAGTATTCCTTTAGAGAAAATTTGATATTTAAGTTATTATTTTTAGACTCCGTTCGCCTGTTTTGTTAGTTTCTTTTGAACAAAAAAAATCTCCAATTTTTGACATTAACGTACTTTGATGTAATGGCAAAAAGACGTTTTTTTTGTAAACAGTTACAATATTGCTTTTATTGTTTAATTAGCCTCATTAAGCAACATCACTATTTGGAACATAGTGATGGCGTATCCATTCGAGAAGCTCCACATTGCAAAATAGAGAAACGGTCGGATTCTGGTCGGTATTGCATCAATTAAATTGACGTTGAAAAATTTATTTATAGGTACCCGATTATAAGTAACATGATCGTTATAAATTTTGTGTCAGATCGGTCCTCGTATCATATGCCGATACGTGTTTGTTCTCTCTGTTTTGATACCAAACATGATGATAGGACGTTATAAAAAAGCTGGTCAATATCTCTAGATTTTTTTTTTTGTAGTTACCATACAAGTAGAAGACAAGGATGAAATGAAACTACAAAAGAAATAATTCAAGAATTGAAGCAAAAAAAAAAACACTTTTAGCTCATATGCGACAAAAAAACTAGCTCAAAGGGACCAAATTCAAATAGATGATAACAAAGAAACGCGTAATCTGCGTTTCTTTCGACTAACAAAGCAGGCAATTTTTCCTATTTTTTTTTTCGATTTTCTTTTCGCAACTTCTAATCAACAATTTGTCTATTTACTTTACTTTGTGCGATGTTGTGAAACTTTACTGCTAAACTTTAACCGAAAAACAACGAATTATTTCTACTAAAAAAATCAAGTATACCCTCAACTTGTACATGTTCTAATTTGAAGGTTGGAAATTTCCAAAGAATGCCAAAAACTTTGAGATACATCCGTCAATCTGAGCTCGACTCTCTTAAAATATTTGCCTATCTAGAAGAAATTACACGTAATTCACACGTGCAACGATTCTTTTTGTATTAAATTCCACTTTTCTATTTAACAAAGAACTGATTGTCTGGAATATTTTTTTTCTTCGAAAAAAAACTTCAATTTTAAATCACTCGAGACAGACTTCTTCAACTTGTCGTACGATCTCACAAATCTTTAATAAACGACAAGACGAACGATTTCACCCATTTACAAATAAACGAAATTTGATTTAAATTCTGAACGGCTTCGGTAAACGACAGACGAACAATAGTATAGGTTGTATTGAAATTTTCGAAAACAATTCGACTAAATACCTACAAATTTTCGTCTTTTATATATAGCAAAACTTGATGTTTTTTGATGAACGAATACGTTATTACAGATTCAGTAACAAAGAACTTGAAGTACGCTATTACAGTAAAGTGGATATGTTGGCGATATTTCAAAAGTTCGTTGTGGTTTGGGTTGTGAGTTCTTCGTCCTTTAAAAAATGACACATTATCGGATAGGATTTCAGCTATTTTTGTGTCATTTTGTTGTTAAATCGGGTGGTTTACATCAAGCTGACAGTTCAGAGTTGAATAGGGATTGTTCTCGTTTTTTTCATCGATTTATTCAAAAAAAAAAAACACCGGTGTATGTGTAAGCTTGTTCCTGTGTCGCATTTATTGTTTACTAAACATATTCAATCTTGCTCACTTTTTATTCGTATTCAAAACAACACAATAAAAGACGGATATTAGAACAATAGACCGTGTTAGGAGAAATTCTATAAAGGAGCTAGTCGGAGACGAGAGAAATCAATAAACGAAACCAATAACCCTTTCTTAGATAAGCTTGTATTGTTGCACAATTTACTGGAAAAATTGCATGTTCTAGTTACAACATACTTTTCTATGGTTGATTAGAACAGAAATCTGATCAGTCGAGTTATTTTTATGTTAACCAAAGAATTTGCTCAAATATTATGGTTTATTCAACAAATTTTAGCTAATCCCAAACTAACATAAAACACTAATACGTTTACTGAAATTGTCTATAAAGTATCGATCCAGTTTGTAATTTGTTTGAACTTACCCTTCTAATATTAGAGAACACACCCCATAATGCTAATTTTTTAACAAATCACCTTGATAAGAGAATGTGCAACAAACTTTTGTACAACATTCTTGTGCTTCTATTCTATAGATATATGTCGATTAGAAAACTGATACTTTTAATGAAATTCCTCCACAACATTGCCTGCACTACAATTTATCCACATTTGAATGGGGCCCTATCACTCAACTGCCAGCTGTAATGTCGTTATCACTACACGATATACAGAGGAAATGAGCCTGAGTTGACAATTTATGGCGGTTGTCCTGGTTTTCACCACATACCCCCTAATAATATACAAATATTTATATACGAACAGTATCCATTTAGAATTTTGACATAATTCTTGTAAAAAGAAAACATCAAAAATACCGAGCGCTCCATTTAAATTGGATCAAATACAATACAATTTCCGTTTTCTAACAAGACTGCTATGTAAACAATCAATTTTTCTTCATCATTTATTGATTCGTATTTCTATATATATACATCCATTAATGGTTGAGATTGTTTTAAGGATGGCTTTCAATTCCAGACACTATACACACCAGATCATTAGCAAGTACGATTGTGCGTTATCCTTCTCGACAAACCGCACAAATGCGTCCTAATTAGCTTGGATTCTATTTCAAACGCCTAATTGCTTTTTGTACTTTAACATTCTCTCTCTAACTATATATATA
>JAZBGY010001536.1:0-20415 GCA_037414755.1 Lydus trimaculatus
GGGGGGGGCGAGGTTGGGCCATCGCCCTGGGCGCCAGGCATATAAGGGCGGCGAACGGTCAGATTTTTTTTCAAATCAAGAATAAAAATAATTTTGTATTGTCATATATCTCTGCCGAAACTGAACATATTTCAGGATTATTGTTAAACAAAGCAAGTGTTTACAATATAAGTATACTTTTTTTCTATAACTAATCAATGTTCCAACAAATCGATATTTTCAGTGATTTAAGTAAGGGTGATACTAGATGGTCTGATGAAGTATCAGAAATCTGTCGATTTTCTAGGCAGGTACGTTCAAATCAAAAGTTCAGATATGTCTTATTACTATTACTGTGAAAGGGGCGGCGAAAAAATTCTCGCCCAGGGCGCCAGACTTACTAAGGCCGGCCCTGCTAGATCTGACACTCACTCAACCTGTCCTATCCAAACAATTACATCACAAAAATATTGCAATTTATTAATATTCAAATGGTGAGAATATTTTGGAATTTGTGCATGTCTATTTTATCTCTGATAAGAAAATGATTTCAATAACAAATTATTTGAGACTAAAAAGACATGAAGAGAATGCTACATTGGTCTCTTCTTCGGTGTTGACTTTGTTCATATAATTTGCTAAATCTTAATTAGGGGTCTCTCATTTCAGTATTAGTCAACTTTATTTTTTTGCTGCAAATAATGATTTTATTGAGGATTAATTGACAAATCCAATTTGAACATTGAATTATCCAATTCTTATTTTTAAGCAATTCATAAGGAAGGTGTACAAACTCAAAATCAAAACAAATTTGCTGATAATAATTTACTAATTTTATGGTCTACAGTGGAGAAATACAATATTTCTGATAACAATACGGTGACAATAAAATTACTATTAATAAGATAAAAAGAGCATCTTAAATTGTCGCTGAAACAACTTTATTTCTTAAGCCATCTTTTGGAAAAACATAAAACATGAATATGTAGTTTTAAAAAGCTAGAAACACATCTCCTAGAGATTAGGGGATATAATATGGATATAAATTAAATAATTACCTTTGTGGCTGTTTCCATATTGACTGGGATAATCTTGCCTGCTACAATTGAAACTTCTACTTGTGACTTTTCCATCATGATTATCAATTGTTTTCTAACTGACATATCTGTACAGTCATACCATTTCGAGTCGTAAATTGCAAAAAGTGTTTCAGCTGCCTGTATTTGTTGATATTAACAATTATATTCAATTTTATTTATTAATAAATTAATATAAAAATACCTCTTGTGAAAGTTGAGCTGCTGGATAACAGTGAATTATTACTGCTATAGCTACAGCAAGTATTGCACCAGTGACACTTTTTATCAACACCATACTCATTGGTCTGTAATAAAGTTTATTTATTGTAATGATAAGGAACTGTATGTTAGTTTTTACTGTTTAGATATTATTAGAAGCTCTGAAAGCATTGTCATTACAACAATTGTCAACTCACAAAGAATATTCATTTGATTCAAATTGTTGTAGATTTTCAAACAATCTAACAAGAAATTATGATGATTTATGTACGATTTAATCTTTCCAATATCATTTGAATCATATTTTAATGCTCTTAATCGATCATTGAGCATCTTAAATTGCAATCTCAATAAATTTATAGTTAAAAATGCAAAACCATTAAATGAAACTTGTAAAACTGGACTTATATAAAAAGTTGATGCGTTCCAAACGTAAAATACCATTATGGGCAGAAATTTCGGTATATAACAATAAATAGATAGTTCACCAGCAATCCAGGGACGAAAAACAAAAATCAACGTAGCAGCACCAACCACAATATAAAAACTTTTAACACATTTCTTATAAAATTCAAATTCTTTGCGATATTTAATTGTAAATTCTGGATTTTCATGTGTATCGCATAACCAGAATTTACGAGCATTCATCACTAAAATTCTGACTGGTTCTTGATTGAACATTAAAACAAATATCTTAACAATTGCCTGAAAAATAAAAGATGGAAATTAGTGTTTCAAACCAATTATTTCAAATCTCTTACAAAAGATAGAATAACTACACTTTCGAGGGTTTCGGAGAATATTGATGTATCATGCTTTACCCAGAAAATATTATAAAATACTAAAGAAGATGTTGAACCAGCTAACATTATAACAATAGAAATTAACAATTTATTATATTTAAATAATGGATTTAAGCCCCATATTCTAAGTGGATATAGACTCCAGTGCATTGCTTTTACGTATTCATTCATTTTATACGGTATTTTAGACAATTTGAGAGTCGATATAAAACTGACTTGTTATCATGAATGTAACAACACTTATATATAGTTGATTAATTATTAAATAAAGAAATTACCGATCGTTTAAGACTACTGTTATCAGTTTCTTTGTTTTAAGCAAGCCATAAACGACCACATTTTGAATACATCAAAAATACAATTATAACAGATGGTTATTAATATTTGATTAAAATTGATAGAAAAATTTCTCTTTTATCTCTCTATAAATGGGACCGCCCTTTTTTTATGTTATTTTTCAACCCTCATTAAAATTCCTTATTGAAAAAACCGTCTTTCAATCAATTAGTCTTTGTGCTATATTGCTAGTTTCGATATTATTTACCTATACATCGTTTGAAAACTAACTTCAATTTGTTGTTATCGTATATAGTTTGCATGTCTTACTTGTATTCATTTCTATCATGAACAATCAGTCAGGTGTATTTGTTAAAATGTGGATTCTTGAAAGACATATTTCAAAAATTTGAAAGTTAATTGTTTTCAAAGTACTGGTATGCTATTTTCTTATGATCAATAATATACTGGATTTCGCATTTTTCAGTGTCTTGACTGAAGCTTCAAATCATTGGTTAATTTATCAACAAAACAAAAATCAAACTATATTAACAAACAACAGAATCTACAACGAACGGTAAAAATAAACAGGTAACAACGTCTAGTTTTGAATTTATTATAAACTGAAAATGCATTATAGATCTTGTTGTGAAATATTTGAGACTTCAGTTGAAATATTAGAAAATTTAAAATCATTTTGCATCCTCTCATTGTTGTTGAAATTTTAAAATCCCATATGATTAACAGTAAAAGCATCGACATAAACTACATCTATGTAGAATAAAATAGATCCTTTAATTAAACAATGATGAAATTGGTGGATGCGATCAACTTTTTACTAAAATTTACAAAAACACCAAATGAAACTTTATAATCAATGGTACTGTTTACAAGTGTTATTACTATTTTTATTGTTAACATGTAATCCTTTCTCGGTTTTATTAAAATGGAAATGATTTGGCAAGCGTTGTATTAAAGGGTGAAATAATAATCTTTTTGATTTAATTACTTTATTATTCAATAATACAACAATGATCCATTGGCGTATCATTCGTTAATCCAGTTAATGTGCTTTAATCTGTGATATTACAGTGCGACTCATACAGGGAACGGGCGACAAGCCACCGTTTAAATATTTGCAAACAACTGAAACAACAATACGCTGCACTCTAAATGTATCCAATCCGCAATGTATGTTCTGTATGGATTCAATTTACAGTATAGTTTGTCTCATGACATAAGAGATGCAGTAAAATAATAAAAATTAGTCCACAATAGATACAGAAGCAAGTACTTGGTGGAAATGGTGAAATATCGCCACCATAAATAAATATTTAAAATTTGTCATGACCACAAACTGCAAAGATGTTTTTTTTTTAAAACATAGGAAAGGGTCGATCTTCCCCAAAAGCAGGTAGTTTTGAGTATATATTGTTAGTTTATTGTTTATACTAAAGAGAAGGCTTAATAATTACGGTCAACTTATTCACCAGGTATAGTATATTCATGTTTGTAAATAGTCCTTTTCAGTAGAAACTACAATTTACATTTTTTCAGGAAAATAAATCAAAATAAAACAAGGATTCTGTCTAAAAACAGAAATTCTGTGAATAAACTGTTCAACTGTTTTTTTTTTTTGAAATCATACGTGTGATTAAACTGAGATTTGTTAACGTGTGGAATAATTCGATTTCAATAAACTACTAATGATAAGGTGGAGCGTAGAGGTAAACAACAAGGGTTGATTGTTTATATAATCGTCGTCTTGCATACGTATTTGAAAAAAAAAACCACAGTAACAACCAACAAATATCTATTTCAAACGAATTGATACACATACCAATTTTACGATTTGTCGCATACTCATAGTTGCTGTTTCTCTTAACTTTGGATAAAAAAAAAAAACGTAATTATGAGCGACTTTCAAATTTCCTTGAACATCTTTATTGTAATTCAAATGACTACATTCAAGCATCATTTTAACCATTCTTTAAAACAATTTTAGATTTATATAACAATGAAAAATTATAGAAACTTTACTGAAAATAAATAACATTGCGAAATAACTATGTAACTGAATGGAGGTAAAGAAAAATGTCGCCCTCTGAAAGGCGTCTCTCGCGTGCTGGTCACACGCAATGACACTGACCATCATAATATGAAAATTGTTCTCTAATAGATATCCGGAATCTATACATTCGATATTTTAGTTAACGCTCTATCATTTAGTAATTCTGATTGTAAAACATTTTATAAGCGATTATAATAATGTTTGCATTCAAAGATACTAATTTGGTGAAAATCTACACGACATGTCTACTAGAGATTATTAATTAAACGGTGAGAATCCATCATGATTCTCAATTGTTTGTTGCCTATTAATATTGAAAATATGGCATCTGCGAGTGCTACCACTCCTCCATAGCTAGATAGGCTAAAGGTCCACGCTTTACAGAGAGTAGTGGTTGTCTGTGGACCAAGCTCTACAGTTCATAGTAAAGTAATAAGTCTGGTAATATTCTAACAAAGATGTTTGATTAATCCTATACCCTGATAACAACCACTAACACAGATATATCTGTACAGTTATAGCATTTCGAGTCATATATGGCAGAAAGTGTTTCAGCAGCCTGTATTTATTAATATTAAGAAATATGTCTAGTTTTGAATAGAAAAATTTTGAAATTAGGCTTCCAAATTAAAACACGTTTCAGGTTTTACAACAATTTGCTCTATTAATTTTTATGATCTACAATGGACAAATACAGCATTTTTGGTGGTACTTTGGTGTAGAAATATAATTGGCTACTAGTAGGTGAGCCATCACTGAAATAACTTTAATTCTTAAGCCATATTTTGGAAAAACATGAAACATGAATATGTAGTTTTAAAGGCCTGAAACCGAAATATTTAAAAAATGTAAAATGAAAAATGATCATATAACACCTACCTGTGTCACGGTTTCCATATTCATTGGAATAATCTTGCCTGCTACAACTAAAAGTTCTACTTGTGTCTTTTCCATCATTATTATCAATTGTTTTCGTATTGCCATATCTGTACATTCATACCATTTCGAGTCGTAAATTGCGAAAAGTGTTGCAGCTGCCTGTATTGTTTATATTAACAAATTTATCCTATTTTATTTATTAATAAATAAATATAAATATACCTCTTGTGACAATTGAGTAGCAGGATAACAATGAATTAGTGCTAAAACTATTGCAGCAAGTAATGCAGTAATAAAACTTCTTATTAATGTCATGTTAATTGGCCTGTAATAAAGTTGATTAAGTATAATGATAAGAAACATCTATTCAGTTGTTACTGTATAGTAGTCTGTAGAAGTTCTGTAAGCATTGCCATTACAAAAATCACTAATTCACACAGAACATTTATTTGATTCAAATTGTTGTAGGTTTTCGAACAATCTAACAAGAAATTATGATGATTTATGTACGATTTAATCTTTTCAATATCATTTGAATCATACTTTAATGCTATTAATCGATCATTGAGCATCATAAATTGCAATTTTAATAAATTTAGAGTTAAATATGCAAAACTATTGAATGAAACTTGTAATGTTGAGGTTGTAGGAAGAACTGCTGCATTCCAAATATAAAATACTGAAAAGGGCAGAAATGTCGGCTTATAACAATAAACAGGTAGTTCATTAGTTATCCAGGGACGAAATATATAACCCAAGAAACAAACAGCAGTTATACAAAAAAACACCTTAATACATTTTACATGAAATTCAAATATTTTTCTATATTTAATTTTCAATTCTGGACTTTCATCTTCATCGTATAACCAGAATTTACTCGAATTTTCTACTAGAATTCTGACTGGTTGTTGTTTAAAGATTAACACAAACATTTTTACAACTCCCTGGAAAATTAAAATTGAAAATTAATATTTTAAGCAAATATTTTAAATTCATTACATAAATTAGAATAAGTGCACTTTCTAAGGTAAGTGAAAATATCGATGAATCGTGTTTAATATAGAAAATATTATAAAACACTAGATAAGATGTTGAACTATACAGCATTATAACAATAAAAATTATCAACTTATTATATTTGAATAAAGGATTTAAACCCCAAATTCTCAGTGGATATAAACACCAATACATAGCTTCTCCATATTGATTCATCTTGTATGATATCTTGTACAATTCAAAGTCGAAGTAAAACTAACATAATTTCTTCATACTATCAGCAGTTATATATAGTTGATTAATTAATAATAAAGATAATGGAATAGAGGGGCGTATTGTTTTTTTTCTTCTTTTGATTCAGGCATTTAGGTATAACAGGTGGTTGTTAATATTTGATTAGATTGGCAAAAAAAGCTTTTTTTTTATCATTCTATAAACTGGAATGCTTTTTTCGTTTTTTTTTCTACTTCATTAAAATCCCTTATTGTTGGCTTTGATATTATAGATGGTCGGAAAAACAGTTTTAACATGGTCTTACTCAGTAGCGGGTCGTCAGTATTTTCAATGGGTAGGTATACAAGTAGGCATTGATGTTTACTATTGGCTCTGGGGCTCCTCACTCCAAATTTGTTACACTTATTACGATAGGAAATAGCACATACAAAATAAAGTAGATTCACTAATAGTAATTACTTATTTTATCATCATATATGTTAAATTTTGAAACTTATTTTCTACTAAAAAGTTCACCAAAACATTTTTATTATTAAACACATCCCTCATATATATGATTTTGAAAATAATTTTGAAATAAAAAGAAAAACTTAATAAACAATACGATTTTAAGGATATACATATATAGTACGGACGTTTTACCGAGGCGAGAGCTTAGGATGCGCACAAAACTTTTTACCGTTATAGGACCATCCCCTAAAATATTAGAAAACCTTCCAAAGGCGTAGAAGTAAGTGATTTCTTAAATAGTGTTATGCAGAAACTGTTTGCAATACATTTAACTATTTTCTTAAAGTTATCAATCTTCTAAAAACACATTTTGGAGCTGGAACTTATTTTCATAATGTTTAATTTAAGTTTTATCTGTTATGTCTTATGATTTGTTGTATCAACAACTGGCTTTACGAACGTCTATGATTTTTACTAATGTCCGAATGTTTGCTATTTGTTAAATACAGGTAAAAAGACCCGCCCACCCCCTGCTGGTACAAACCCATCTGCGTAAACTCTCGCCTCGATAAAACGCCCGACCTAGTAGAAGAATAAAAAAGCATGAATGAACAGAAAATTAAATAATCGTTTTTTTTTTCATGAGATTTGGTACATTCAACTGTATTATTTGTTGTAAATACATAAGTAAAAATTGCATAATGTATATGTTAGACAGTTAGACTCAATATGCGAATTCGGACAATACCCAAAAAAAGAACTAGTAATGCACAAACAAAATGTCCCATACTAGATGTATCTTATTTCAACTGATAATACGCATTTAAAATTGCACAAAACTAGTTCTGAGCATTCTGCAAGTTTCATTATCTGTTGCTCAGTGGCGGATTTAAGCTTTACGGGGCCTGAGGCGCTACAGATTTTTTGGGCCCATTTAAATAAATCAGTTACTGTTAATTCTTTCGGAAGTGATACAGTCTTCGTGTAGGTGTGCGCACGGGGGAGGCATGCCCCCCCTAGTGTAGTATACACAGATATACAAACAGAAATGACATACAGTGAAGGTCCGCATTAAGGCATTGTGACTATTGTATGACAAGAGTGAAATATTTTCTATGATATTTTGAAATTAATTAAAAGCATTTATACTTTAAAATTATTAAAATTGGTTATTTTTATGGTATTATTCCAATCATTTTAGTATTTTCTGTTCAATCCTCATAATTTTCAACAAAAAGCTTGCTGTATATGTGATTGTTTGATTTCGAATGATATTCGTTAAGTTAGCTTAAGTTACGTTTTCATGTGTTTATTACTGTGTTGTTACTTTAAATTAAATGTTGAATTAAAACTGATTTATTTAGTTTTAATTAGAAAAAAGCCATCAAACATTAAATAACAACAAGTGAATTTCATGTATTTTTCAGTTTTAGATTGTCTTTATAATCAACTTTATTATCAGGTAAATTTCTGGAAATTCATGTAAAAAGTTCATAATTGTTAGTTATACAGACAGATAATAGAAACCGTTGAATCTGAGAACTGAGCGCCACTGACCACACACCACCGTTCATGAATCAAATTGCGATCTTGTTGTCTTTATTGTTTCGTTTATACAAGGGCTGTATTTACTGTTTTCTTAAGATTTCTAAATTAAATTAAATATTTAATAATTAATTATTAATGATGAACGATTTTATTATTAAATTGTTTATAAATTGTAGCAAGTCCTGTTTTGATTTTGTGTTTGTTTTTTTTTTGTTTTTTGGTGGGAAACAGTAAAACACTTTCCCGCCCGAATATGTCCTGATGACGTCATTTTTTTTGCGACACCTGTAATTGATCAGTAGTGACGTTGTTTACATTTAAGACATGTAAATTTTCTCAATTTCGTGCTAATTTTCTATTGTTTTATTATTAAATTTAGAAACAAATATTTACGATTAGCTAAATGTTAATGTTGATTGGTTAGTCTATAGTGTCTAGTGAGAATAGTGATGTTTATAAAATTATGTGTAGGTACTCCTATAAAAATGATTAACAAATTTGGTGGTTATGAATATTTGAATGCATATACCATTTGGGTAAGTACCTAGTAGTAGATATTATGTTTGTTTATTTATCATCAATTAAGTATTAGATAGATAGGTACCAATGGTACCATTGGTTATTTTGTTAATGATTGTTGTCAAAATCAAGAAATGTGTGTCTAGGCTTACACATTGCCTACAATTTCCTCATTTTAAATAAAACATTTTACAATTACAGATATTTATCTATGCACAAACGAGATAACAAATTGTAATAAGACAAAAAAATTCAGATTATAGTCGGGTAGGAGAATAAAGAAGCATGAATGAATAGAAAAATAATCATTTTTTTTCCCTAAGATTTAGTACATTCAATTGCATTATTTGTTTAAATACATAAGTGAAAATTGCATAATGTTTTTATAGAGAATAGTGCATTAACAATAAGTCGGGCATGCTTATCCTGGATTCCCTGAGTGCAACTATGTGTAGACATACGTCTTAAAGATTCTTCGATTCTACCCCACGGACTTATAAATTATATTAGTTATGCTCTATGCAAAATTCTATTAACTTTATAATATAAAATTGTTTAATATCCAATAATACATTTAATATGTTGTGATAAATTTAAATACAGATGCTTCTTAAAATTTTATTTTCTGCAATTATGTTTGGATAGGCACTGCCTACCTTGTCACCCCTGACGACCCGCCACTGGTCTTACTATGAACGGTTTACATATTTTTTACATGTCTTTCACAAGTTATTCCATGTTGCCTGATGTGGTGAATAAATTTTCTCAGGCACTTTGTCTTAAATCTTCCAATGCTAAAATATTTGAAGCCTAGTGTTTTACATGTTTTCCAGATTTCTTCAATTGATTGGTTGGATATAGTTTAACCCGCTTTTGTAACAAATGCGTATTATGTTTTTGAATTAATTCTGCGAATTAACTTTCAAATTTACAATTTTACGTTTTATAAGTTTTTAATAAGATAATTCAACTCTTATGTAAAATTTCCCATAAACGATGAGATTTTTGTTACTTTGACAGCGGATAATTTTAAAAAAAATAGAATCGTCAGGACAACCAAAAGGATAAACAGTTTATTATCGCTGACAAAAAGTTGTTTACCTTTTTATCCGCGATAAAAATCTGTTTTTCCCTTTTGCCTTGACAACGATTTGACTTGTCACTTTTGACAGTTTACAGTTTGTATTCAAATTAATGTTTGTATTTATTGTTATTATTCGTTGAATCAGAGATTACGTTGAATTATCTCACCGAATTACACTCGAGCTTTCCGTTTCTCCTAAATAAACTTGGCATTTTTAAACTCAAAATTGAATAGGTTGCAGGTAACTCGACTCTACAAATTGAACCTGATAAAATCACTCGTCCCTCGGACTCGTGATGAATCACGAGTCCTCGTAAAGAACTAATATGATGTCTTCAAACTACCAGCAATTATATACGTAGAGTTGATTAATTAATAATAACGAAAATGGAATAGACGAGTGTATTGTTTTTTTTTCCTTTCAATTCAGGCATTTAAGTATAACAAATGGTTGTTAATATTTGATTAGATTGGTAAAAAAAAGTTCTCTTGTATTCTTCAATAGACAAGAACGCCTTTTCCGTTTTTTTTTCCTCTATTTCATTAAAATCGCTTATTGTTGGCTTTGATATTATAGATCGTCGGGAAAATAGTTTTAATGTCTTGGTTTTACTATGAAAGGTTTACATGTTTTTTAGTAAGGAATTTAAAAGAAAATTAAAATTACTGCAACGGCTACTATCAGTTTCAATTTGGAGGAATACATAAGTTTTTAACAGTGCTCGAAATGGCAAATTTCACGAAACGGAACGTTATTTTACAAATAATTTAAAAAAAAAAACGAAGAAAATAGATTTTGCTTCTTGTTTTATCGATATATGATCTAAATTACAGTAATTTCCATAAAGATTTATAAGTACGGCCTTTTTTTCATTATTTTGCGACTTGCTGTATCACCTGGAGAAGAACGACCTTTTGCTAGCGTAGTTTTTCGGGTTAAATTTTGATAAAGAAGGTCCGACACAGTTAATAAAGAGAACTCTTGTCGCAGTGTTTATGTTTAAAGATGTCTTATTGAAACGAAGGATCAAAATTTATTATATCAACTGAGAAGACGCACGAAAGAGGACATATAATTGAGAAAAAAACCACGTATTGAGGGTTGCAATTTATCAGAATTTGATTATGTTTCAACTAATCATATTTTACGTTATGTCCCGTCCACTCCAGTGCTAATGTTAACAGAATTAAAGACTGCATTCTTACATTGAGACTGCCACCACAAACAGGATTGTACCTAACATTTAGAATTACGAACCGGAACTATATTTTTGAAAATGTTACGAAACGGAACATGAAGTACAACTTCAATGACGAAACGGAGTTCCGTTGCGTTCTGGTACATTTCGAGCACTGGTTTTTAATAAAATAATAGAATTTTGCTGTTCTATTTTTGTGAGATTGCCCAGATCATCTATTTAGAAAACGATGGAAAAAGTGCTATATTTACAATTATTATTAATTTTACATGCACTCACATGCATTTTATATATTTTATAAATTTTTCTCATTATCCAATTCTTATTTTTAAGCAATTCATAAAGAATCTTCTTGTCTGAATTTCGAACATTGCAACAGTAAATTCAATTTTTTGTTATTTTATCTAGCAAATACAAAAACAAAACAAATTTGCTGATAATAATTTACTAATTTCATAGTTTACAGTGGAGAAATACAATATTTTTGATAACAATATATGGTGACAATAAAATTATTAATAATGAGATAAAATTGTCGTTCAAGCAACTTTATTTCTTAAGCCATCTTTTGGAAAAACATAAAACATGAATATGTAGTTTTAAATACCTGAAAACAAAATATTTAAAAATTATGAAATGATAGACGCACATAATACCTTTGTAGCTGTTTCCATATTAATAGGAATAATCTTGCCTGCTACAACTAAAACATCTTCTTGTGTCTTTTCCATCATTATTATCAATTGTTTTCGTATTGCCATATCTGTACATTCATACCATTTCGAGTCGTAAATTGCAAAAAGTGTTGCAGCTGCCTGTATTTGTTAATATTAACAAATATGTCGATTTTATTATTAATAAATTAATATGGAAATACCTCCTGTGAGAGTAGAGTAGCTGGATAACAGTGAATAATTGCTATCAAGGTTGCACAAAGTACTACAGAAATGACTATTTTCATCATCATCATACTCATTGGTCTACAATAAAGTTTATTTATTGTAATGATAAGAAATTATAAATTAAAATTTACTGTATATTGGCTTGTAGAAGCTCTGAAATCATTACCAATGTGAGGATCACTAATTCCCAAAAAATATTCATTTGATTTAAATTGTTGTAAGTATTCAAACAATCCAGCAGAAAATTATGATGATCTACATACGATTTGATCTTCTTCTTATCATTTTTATCATATTTTAATGCTCTTAATCGATCATTAAGCATTTTAAATTGTAATTTCAATAAATTTATTGTTAAAAATGTAAAAGCATTGAATGAAACTTGTAATACTGCGCTTATATTAAATGTTGCTGAATTCAAAATATAGAATATTGATATGGGTAGAAATTTCGGTATATAACAATAAATTGATGGTTCACCAGTTATCCAAGGTAGAAAAACATAAACTAATATGCAAATAGCACACATTCCTAGATAACTTGTAACACATTTCTTATAAAATTCAAATTCTTTACAATATTTAATTCTAAATTCTGGTTTTTCATCTTCATCATATAACCAGAATTTACTCATATTTGTCACTAAAATTCTAACTGGTTGTTGTTTGAAAATTAAGACCAACACTCTAATAATGCCCTGGAAAGTTAAACATAAAAATTAGTGTTTCAAATAAATTATTTCAAATTTCTCACATAAGATAAAATAACAACACCCTCTAGTGTGTGTGAGAATATTGATGAATCGTGTTTTACATAGAAAATATTATAAAACACTAAACAAGATGTTGAACCAATTAACATTATAACAATAAAAATTATCAACTTATTATATTTAAATAATGGATTTAAGCCCCATATTCTAAGTGGATATAGACACCAATACATGGCTGTTGCGTATTCATTCATTTTATATGGAATTTTATACAATTTGAGAGTCGATACAAAACTGACTTGTTATCATGAATGTAACAACACTTATATATAGTTGATTAATTATTAATTAAAGAAATTAACGAACGGACAAGACTACTGTTAACAATTTCTTTGTTTTAAGCAAACCATAAACGCCCACATTTTGTATACATCAAAAATACAATTATAACAGATGGTTATTAATATTTAATTAAGATTGATAAAAAATTTCTCTTTTATCTATCCATGAATGGGACCGCCCTTTTTTTTATTGTTTTCTTCAACCCTCATTAAAATTCCTTATTGAGAAAACCGTCAATCAATTATAGTCTTTGTGCTATATTGCTGGTTTCGATATTATTTACCTATGCATTGTACGAAAACTAACTTCAAATTGTTTGTTATCGTGTATGGTTTGCTTGTCCTCTTGTATTGATTTCTATCATTAAGAATCAATCAGGTGAATTTGTTCAAAAGTAGATTCTTGAAAGATGAATTTCAAAAAGTTGAAAGTTAATTGTGTAGTTTTTAAACTACTGGTATTTGCTTACGTTGAATTTTTTTTAAAATCAATAATATACAGGATTTCGCATTTTTCAGCGTCGTCAGTTATTTCATCAACAAAACAAAAAACAAACTATATTAACAAACAACAAGATCTACTACAACGAACGGTAAATATAAACAGGTGAAAATGTTTATTTTTAAATTTAATATTAAACTAAAAGTGGATTGTAGATTTTGTTGTAAAGCATTTCATTTGTCTTTTTTTGATAAAATATCCGAAGATTTGAGACTTCACTTGAAATATTAGAAAATTTGAAATACTATCGTTTCACTCTTATTGTTGTTGGAATTTTAAAACGACACCTGATTAATGTTTCAAATACAATTCTGGGTTTGTGTTAATAGAAATATTTAATTGCTGTAACTGTTTACAGATGTTCTAGCTATTTGTATTGTTAACATGCAAGATTCTCTCAACTTTATGAAAATGGAAAATATTCTACCCGACTTGTAATGGAGGATAAAATAATAATCTTTTTGCTTTAATTACTTTATTATTCAATAATATAACAATGATCCATTGGCTTATCATTGGTTGATGCAGTCAAAGTACTTTAATCTGTGATATTACAGTGAGACTCATACAGGAAAGTGGTAATCACCCATCGCCTAAATATTTGCAAACACCTGAAACAACAATACGCTACATTCTAAATGTATCCAATCAGCAATGTATGTTCTGTATGGATCCAATACATAGTATATTGTTAGTTTATTGTTATTGTATAACATATTCCTGGTATACAAGTAGGTTTTGATATTAAAGAGAAGAACTAATATGCCAGATATAGAATCTTCATTCATGTTTATAAATAGAATATAAACAGTCCTGTTCAGTAGAAACTACAATTTCCTTTTTTTTAGGAAAATAAAGCAAAAAAAAGAAACAAGGATAGAAGAGAGTATTCTGTCTAAAAACGTATTCTGAGTGTTTATGAAATCAGAAAAAAGGTCATAATCCTTTAGGAACTATACAGGAATGAACAAGTAACACATCAATAGTTGAAAGTCTGTAATATGTAATGTGTTTGTTTACAAAAATCATCATTTGCATTAAGAAACAAATCTATTACTAAACTATTGAATGTTTTTTTTTGTTTTTTAATCAATACGTGTGATTAAACTGAGATTTGTTGACGTGTGTAATAATTCGATTTGAATAAACTACTAATGATAAGGTGGAGCGTAGAGGTAAACAACAAGGGGTGATTGTTTAATGTTTATGTAAACGTTGTATACACATTTGAAAGAAAAAAGTATAACAAAGAACAAATATCGATTTCAAACGAATTGATACACACATCAACACATCATTGTTAAGGTGAGTTAAGTACTCTTCAACTCATCTATAAAAATAAGCAAATAGAATACGCATATAACGTAAATAAAATAATCTCCGATCATTTTACTGAAATCGATTAGTCGATATTGTTGTTTGTGTACTGTCTTCTTGATTTATTTTTTTAACAGTTTTATAATTTGACGTCACTTCTCTTAATTTTAGTACAAAAATAAGATTTTAATACACTTTTAATCATGTTTTAAAACAATGCAGCTTCCACCTAGAAAATTTCTTTTCAGTTGTAAGGTGTACAATGAGAGATTATAGAAAATTTAATGAAAATAAGTCTAATTGCGAAAAAACTGTGTAAGTGAAGGGAGGTGGAGAAAAATGCTGTCCTTTGAAAGGCGCTTCTCGCATGCGGGTCACACGCAGTGACATTGACCATCATAATATAAAACTTGTTCTCTAATATATATCCGAAATCCTTGTTCTTACAATTCGATATTTTATTTAACAGCTCTAACATTTATTAATTCTGATTGTAGAACATTTTATCAACGATTCTTCGATGAAAATTGGGATGTCTTTGTTTGATAGTATAATTGAAACTTCTTGTACGATTTCGAGTCGTAAATGGCAAAAAGTCTTTCAGCAGCTTGTATGCAAATACCAATTATACAAAAAAAAAAGACTTTAACACAATTTTTATGGAATTCAAATTCTTTCCAATATTTGAATTTGAGTTCTGGACCATCATGTTTATCGTATAACCAAAATTTACTCGTATTTAACACTAAAATTCGGATTTGTTCTTGCTTAAAGAATAGCACAAATATTTTAACAGCTTCTTTGAAAATTATAATTGTAAATTAGTATTTTAAGCAAACTATTTCAAATTTATTACGTAGGTTAGAATAAGTACACTTTCTAGGATAACTGAGAATATCGATAAAACGTGTTTTGTATAGAAAATATTATAAAAGACTAGATAAGATGTTGCACCATACAGTATTATAATAAGAAATATTATGACTTTATGATATTTAAATAAGAGATGTAAGCTCCAAATTTTCAATGGATATAGACACCAATACATAGCTTCTCCATATTCGTTCATCTTATACGATATCTTGTACAATTTAAAGTCGATGTAAAACTAACATGATATCTTCATACTATCAGCAGTTATATATAGTTGATTAATTAATAGTAAAGATAATGGAATAAACAAGCGTATTGTTTTTTTTTCTCTTTCAATTTAGGTATAATAGATGGTTGTTAATATTTGATTGAATTGGCAAAAAAAGTTCCCTTTTATTCCTCAACAGACGAGAACCCCTTTTCCGTTTCTTTTTTTCTACTTCTATAAAATTCCTTATTGTTGGCTTTGATGTGATTGCACAATCAACTCAATCTATTGTAGAAATTATGAATGAAGACAATCCAGTTGTTGTGAAAGATATAGAAAATCGTCAACATTTCAATAGTAAAATCTATGAATTTCAAGAAATACTTGGTAATGTTAGTGCGCTAATCGTAATTATTATCTTTTACGACATTTAGCACGAATAGAATAAGCATTGATACGTTTTGTTATAGAGAAATTAATTGAAAATGATTTCAAATTAGTCTTATTCCTAAATCTTTTACCAAGAGAAATTGTAGAAAGATGCGGCATGATCATCAAGAAATCAAATTATTCATTCCCTTTAGGTATACCGAATTAATTAATCAACAAATTGTAGGTTTACACATTGAATTCTACACAACACGATGCTGATTTGTGTCTTTCTAGTACTTCAGATATAGCTTTAGCTGGATTTCTAAACGATAAAACTGTAACACAGTCTGATTTGTCACCCGGCGCATCCACCAAATGTACGATATGTTTATGAATAACTTCTGGAAATAATGTTTCAACATTTATCATTATAATCTCGTTATTTGATAATTGATATTAAAATAAGTTCCAGCATATTGACCGTTACTGCTGGATAATTGTTGAATAATAAAGAAATTTAATTGATAATTGATTTCCGGAAATCTGTACAATCAAGCGCAATTAAACACTTTATTTGTCCTATCGTTATTATTATTTTATAAGCAATTTTCTAAGAAAGTTGTAAGTAGTTTAAAGAACTTTAACTTACAATTGGTATCCTGATGATTCTACAATCAAGCGCAATTTAAACACTTTTTTTGTTCTATCGTCACTATTTTGAAGGTAATTTCTTGTTTCAATTTCGAATATTTTGACAACAAATTCAATTTTCTTATTGTGTCCTAAAATAAAGTTCAGACCAAGTTAAACACAAAACAAATTTGCTAATAATAATTCTATTAATTTTATGATCTACAGTGTATAAAAACAATATTGCTAATAACACTATGGTGACAACATAACTGCTATTAACAAGATAAAATAGAACATCTTAAATTGCCATTCAAATAACTTTGATTTTTAAAGCATATTTTGGAAAAACATGAAACATGAATATGTAGTTTTAAAGACCTGAAAATAAAATATTTAAACAATGTAAAATGAAAAATAATCAAAATACCTTTGTAGCTGTTCCCATATTAATTGGAATGAACTTGCCTGCTACAACTAAAACTTCTACTTGTGTCTTTTCCATCATTATTATCAATTGTTTTCTTATTGACATATCTTTACATTCATACCATTTTGAGTCATAAATTGCAAAAAGTGTTTCAGCTGCCTATATTTTTTAATATTAAAAGAAAATATGCAGATTTTATTATTAATAATTCAAGATAGAAATACCTCTTGTGAAAGTTGAGCTGCTGGATAACAGTTAATTATTACTGCAACAGCTGCAGCACTTATTGCGGTACAGATGCTTTTTATTAACATCATATTAATGGGTCTAAATAAAAAAGCAAATTTATTGTAATTATAAACAATTGTAATTTAATATTTACTGTATGGTAACTTGTAGAAGTTCTGAGAGCATTGTCATTACAACAATTATTAACTCAGAAAGAATATTCATTTGATTCAAATTATTGAAGGTATTCAAACAATCTAGCAAAAGATTATGATGGTTTATATACGATTTAATCTTTCTAATATCATTTGAATTATATTTTAATGTTCTTAATCGATCGTTGAGCATCATAAATTGCAATCTCAATAAATTTAGAGTTAAAAATGTGAAACCATTGAATGAAAGTTGTAAAACTGGAGTTATTGTAACAGTTATTGTATTCCAAATATAAAATATTGAAAGAGGTAGAAATTTCGGTATATAACAATAAAGAGATAGTTCACCAGTTATCCAGGGACGTAAAACATAAATCAGTGCACCAGCACTAGAAAAACCAACAAAAGTCTTAATACATTTCTTATAAAATTCAAATTCTTCACGATATTTTATTGTAAATTCTCGATTTTCATGTTCATCACATAACCAGAATTTGCTAGCATTTTTGACCAGAATTCTAAAGAGATTTTGCTTGAAAATCAAAACCATTATTTTAACAATTCCCTGAAGTTGAAAAACGGAAATTATTATTTCAAATAAATCAATTCAAATTACTTACAAAAGTTAGAACAACTACACTTTCGAGGGATTCTGAGAATACTGATGTATGATGCTTTACACAGAAAATATTATAAAACACCAAATAAAATGTTGAACCAAGCAACATTATAACAATAAAAATTAACAACTTATTATATTTAAATAATGGATTTAAGCCCCATATTTTAAGTGGATATAGACTCCAATACATGGCTTTTGCGTATTCATTCATCTTACACGGTATTTTTACAATTAGAGTCGATATAAAACTGACTTGTTATCCTGAATGTAACAACACTTATATATAGTTAATTAATTATTAAATAAAGAAATTACCTAAGGGACAAGGTTGATGTTATCAGTTTCTTTGTTTCAAGCAAACCATAAACGCATTCATTTTGAATACATCAAAAATACAATTATAACAGATGGTTGTTAATATTTGATTAAAATTGATGAAAAATTTCTCTTTTATCTCTTTATAAATGGGAACGCCCTTTTTATTTTACCCTCATTAAAATTCCTTATTGAAAAAAAAAACCGTCTTTCAATCAATTAATATTGGTGCTACATTGATAGTTGTTTGAAAAATAACATTAAGTTGTTGTTATCGTGTATAGTTTGCATGTCTTCTTGTATTCATTTCTATCATCTAGAACTAGTCAGTTGAATTTATTAAAAAGTTGATTATTGAAAGACAAATTTCTATGAGTTGTTCATGTTTTCCGCATCTTTAATTTAAAGCTCTATCTAATTGTTGTTTTTAATAGTTTTGATAAAGTCTTATCTGGACTGAAGCTCCAAATCTTCGGCTAATTTATCAAGAACAAAGAAATCAAACTATTCACACCAGCAGCTACAACGAACGGCACGTGATACCTAAACAGATAGAAGTATCCAATTTAATATTTAACACTAACTGTATTTTTCTTTTTAACAGAAAAATCAGTTATCGAACGTAAGTGTAATACCACATTTAGAAATTGGTGGACGCGATAAAAATTTTCTACTCAAACTACAGACATACTTGGTAATGTTAGTGTGTTAATCGTAATTATTATCTTTCAGGACATTTAACACAAATAGAATAAGTATTAATACGTTTTGTTGTAGAAGAATTAATTGAAAATAATTTCAAATTAACCTTTGTCCCAGATATTTTACTAATTGTAAGAGAAATTGTAGAAAGATGTGGCATGAAGACGAGTTCATCAAGAAATCAAATTATTTTTAAAAATAATTCATTATTCTCTCCATAATTAATGGATTAACAAATTGTAGGTGTATACATTAGATTCTATACTACATGACTATGATTTGTGTATTTCCCGAACTTTAAAAATAACTTTTACAAGATTTCTGTGGGATAAATCACCCGGCGCATCCACCAAATGTACGATATGTCTATGAATAGCTTCTGGGAATAATATTTCAACATTTATCGTTATAGTCTCTTTATTTGATAGTCGATATTCAAATAAATTACAACATATTTACTAATAGTGTCACTTTACACTTTTAAGATTAAAAAATAACATTTAATATATACAAAAAATAGCTATTAATTAAACGATACTTTGCTTCTTAAAAACAGCTGTAGATAGACGTTTGAAATAAAACAAACAGCTGGGTATTTACACATTTTATTTCAATAAATAACAAAAAGAAGTAAATACAAGAAAACTGATTATAGTTCAAGTAAATGAAGCATCATTCAATTGAAACGGTTCATCATATCAGGCTTAATCCAATGGTATGATTAGGATACAATTGATTAATTTTGGTTGGATGCCCTGAAAGTTATTCAA
>JAZBGY010001537.1:0-20397 GCA_037414755.1 Lydus trimaculatus
ACAAAACATTTCAATAGCTTTCCCTTCCATTCCCAGCCCGTAACGCATACTTTCCGGCATAGACGATACGGATATAAATTTTGAATATACTATATCTCGCACCGCGTTTCCTGTATTTGAACTCGCCCTCATATTGCATACCCGCCCAAAAAGGCTAGATGTTAACGGCAAATTTCTTCCTTTCTGCCATTCTACATTGTAATATTGCCCTACCGTATTTTCGTTAATTAATGAAATCTCTTCCTCTAATATGCGCTTCATAAAACTAGATTTCGCCGCATTAAACTCTTCAATAGACATATCTTCAATTTCGCATTCTCCATAATCCCCATCCTCTGTGAATCTGCGTCTTTTGTGTTTCCCCGAATCGCGATATTTTAGCATTACTTTCGGCTTTCCGGTCTAAAATTAATTTACTGAATACGGACGCCCCATTACTTGTAACTATGTTCAAAATTTTGAAAAGAAACCCACCTTTTGTGTTATAATTGACTGATGCCGCGAAACACTGTCCCTGATAGCTTTCTTTTAAAGTAAAATTTTCTCTTACCGCCTACAAATTTGTTCATGATGGAATTATAAGACTCGACATAATTACTATCTAGATCCTCTAATAAACTCGGGGCCAAATTAGCTACTCTTTTAAAACATATGTGAAGTTGGTCATTTATAGACGAACTGGAGAGACAATTTACAAACAAACTGGAAGATTACCCGCTTTTTTTACAAAAGTATGTTACGCAGTTTGAATGGTCACCGATTACATGAAAAGGTGTGTTGATTACGTCATTTTTGAAATTGTTAATTTCAATTTTTTCAATAAAGTGACACGTTCCGTATGGCCGATGATCTCTAATTTTCCTTTACACGCTGCTATCACCATCACCGATTAATCTTTTATACCGTAAATTATGCAACGCGACCGATTTTTTAAAACCCTCCAAAATAATACGAGCTTCCATGGAAGTACTACTGCCGCTCCAATTTTTGACACACTGGTGCAGAGGGACAACTTTGCCCTGACTTCTATACATCGCGCACATACTACAAAGTTTATTCTCAACACCCACGTACAAATTTTTTTTTGTCCTTGCACCTATAATGCATTCTACCCCCGACGACGCGTTATAATACAACAACCGTTATAAAAGGAACACCATCCTCATCCACGTCTCCTACCTCAACTGCTAATCTATGTTCCTGTCTACCGGCTTCCAACATTACCTCGAACGCTAACTTTTCGCATAATTCAAAAATTTTGTTCTCCGATACGCTGTATGTTTTGCGCGCAATTGGTGGAAAATCGAACGCACTACACATTTCCACGAGCTGAGAGTACCCATTACCCGCGGCAACAATCCCACAAATCGCGGCGTCATTGATCATGATGAGCAAAATCACGTTACTGATTTCACATCCTTAGAGGAATAGAATTGAAAAATATAGACGAAAAATGTTTCTTTCAAAAATTTTACTGCTTGCTGTTTATTGCCCTCTAACAAGTCATCAATAAAGATCATTGGCCAAAATATGTCCCCTGAGCACGTCCGACAGCTGTCAGGGCAGAAAATACTTTTTATAACTATGCAACCGATGATACAGAAATTTGGTTTTTCGTTTGAGTATCTAGGAGCCTTAAGTACATTCAGAATACCAGATGTTTGAAATAGAGAGAGAACACACTAAAGAATTTATTGGCGCAGTAAGTAAAGGCTTGATTGAGTGAGATGGTCAAACCAGGATGTTTCAGATCTTAATTAAAGATGTAATGTTTGGTTTGGTATCCATCTTTGGTTTATATGTCAAATAATTAAGAAAGAAATATTAAATTTTGTTTGTCCTGAGAATGTTAATATTTCTTTCTTAATTAAAATATATAATGATTTAGTCATGTACATTTTCGAACAAATGTAGTTATACGTAAATTGTCTTTTCATTCATACAGACGAATTTTATTTACATATTTACAAAAAAATGTGACAAAAATATACAAATGTACAAAATATAATTTAAAAAAATAATATACAAAATATTGTAACAGGTGACAGGTACAAATGATCACATTTATTTAATCAAGTGTTTAAATTGGCCTCCGTCTATAGTTTTTACAATAACACAGCCGTTTGTAGAAGTCTTCTCTAACGTTAGAGATCATCTGTTGGCTAATCGAACTAGGACAATTGATTCTCCCAGGTTCCTAGCGTTGTTTTCGGGGAAACGATAAATTTTGGTTTTTAGCCAACCCCATAAGAAAAAATCATACGGTGCTACGTCATAAAAGTTTCTCTTCACCCCTCGTAATAATCAGTCGTTCCGCGAAGTAGGTATTTAAATAATTGATTACAGCAGGAGAGTTGTGCGCAGGGCTACCATCCTGCTGGAACCCGATTTCATCTGAATTTATGTCGGGAATCACTTCAATTGCTGATATTATTGACTGTTGTAAGAGTGTTAGGTATTTCGCTGCATTTAAATTTCCATCTATAAAAAATGGTCCTATAACATGGTTATCCAGTATGCCGGCCCATACGTTCAATTTCTGGGGAGTATTGTGTTGTATGGTTATAGGCCATATGCAGATTTTCGCGTGACCAATATCGCACGGTCTATGTGGTGTGACGACCATGCAATGGAAAAGTTGACTCATCCGTAAAAATGATATTTTTAATAAAATTAGGGTCTTGATTTGCCTTTTCCATTGCACGTTCGCAAAACTCCATCTGGCGAAATTTGTCATTTTCATTAATTTCATGATTTTTTTTAAGCTTATATGGTTTATATATATATATTTTTTTTTAAAAATACTCACTGCTGATTTAGAAAATCCCAACTGATCAGCAATATCAACAGTTGATTGTATGGGCTTTTCTCTAACACACATACACACGTCTATTTCTGTTATTTCCTTTTTCGGATCTACCATAGCCCCATTTCTGTGGCTCCTGGGATTGACACTACCAAAGTTTTCAAAATTGGCGACAACACGGCGTATTGTTGTCATAGAAGGAGGAGGTCGATTCTCTATTTTTTGTCTAAATAATTCAATTATTTGGCGATACGAATTACCACCAAAATACCATTTGACCATCTGTACCTTTTCGCTGATGCTATAAATCTCCATGCTGGAATGCGGCCGTGAATTTTAATAAAAATCTGTAATTGCTAGGAACACATAGCTGTGGATATTAAATAAAAAAAAGGAACTGCTGTACTCACCAAACACAAGCTAAATTGGCGATGTGCGATGTCCTTCAAATTAGAATAATTCAGGAAAACAACAAAATAAGCAGACTGATCAGTTTGTAACAACAATTTTTAATTACTAGAATCAGATCGCTGTTAAATAATTCGAAATGTAAATCTTACCAAACTTACCAAACAATATCCAAATTAGCAACGAACAGAAAACTTTGGTACGCCTTACCGACAAACTAATTTTTGAAGACCAATTGTAAGAAATATTTTCGAAATGTGCATAAACATTTATTACAGAGAAAATTCCGAATTTAAAATCTCTTTGAAGGTAACTGTCAACTATTATAAACATCTGGTATTTTGAATGCACTTAACTTTGTTTCTATTTGTTATTTCGGAAGGGTTTATCTTTCCTTAAGTTTTCGATTTTACAACCAACATCTTTGATAATTCTCAACCTAAATTGCTTTACTTACCTGGTTTTTGTACAGGAAATACATCCAGAAAATGAATTTTCTTAATTGGTTAATTCAAATATTATTTGCGGTCACCTCTTGGACTATTAGATAATAATAGAAAACTAATCAAATTTGTAATCTGGCTTTTGGGTATTCGATGGTTCCTGTTGTCGTAATATCATGAAAAATCACTTCAAATATTTTGAAACTAACTTCCGTATTTCGGTACAGCTGTAATCTTAATATTCTGAATAATATAATTAATTTTTGGCGTTTTTTTTTTATTTATTTAAAATGAAGTCTCCTTCACATTTATTATAAAATTGATCCTATGAAATTGTTTTAAATATTTCACTTGGAAAGGATAATTTTAAAATGATTGAAAGTAATCAAGGTTTGCTGAAAAATGCATTATAATAGCAAGTCCAATATTTATTTGAGAAGTATTTCATACATATTTACACTATTTACATTAAAATTTTATCCACGACCCTTTGTTGTCAATGACGCTCTGCAACCTATGTGGCATAAACAAAATGGTATTTGCGACATTTTGTGGGTCTATGTTGTTCCACATCTCGTCCACGGCGTCCCATAATTCTTCTTTGTTTTCTGGTCGTAAACGTCTCCGACTCATTTGTCTTACCATAAGTCACCAAATATTTTCAATTGGACTTGAATCTGGGCTTCTGGCAGGCCATGGCAAGACATTTACGTTATTGTTTCTAAATCAGTTGTTGACGATTCGTGCTGTGTGCACAGAGGAATTATCCAGTAATCATTTGTTTAAAATATTTCATTCACAAGTTATAATTCATAAAGAAACAAATCACTGCTATACAATAAATTTATATCGAAAAATTTAAACCGTTTTTAAATCATATCTATTGATAAATGAAATTATCAGTTGTAATTACACGAGAGCTTTTCGTTTATCCAAATAAACTTGGTATTTTAACGAAAAATTGACTAGGTTGCTAGGTAACTTGACAAGACAAATTGACCTGATAAAATCACTAGTCCTTTACAAGAACTCATGATTTATCACGAGTTCGTGAGACGAGTGATTTTATCAGGTTCAATTTGTAGAGTCGAGTTAGCTGCAACCTATTCAATTTTGAGTTTAAAAATGCCAAGTTTATTTAGGAGAAGCGGAAAGCTCGAGTGTAATTCGGTGAGATAATTTAACGAATAATAACAATAAATACAAAAATTAATTTGAATACAAACTGTAAAGTGTCAAAAGTGACAAAAGTCAAATCGATGTCAGGGCAAAAAGGATAAACAGATTTTTATCGCAGATAAAAAGGTAAACAACTTTTTGGCAGCGATAATAAACTGTTTATCCTTTTGGTCGTCCTGACGATTCCATTTTTTTAAAAATTATCCGCTGTCAAAGTGACAAAAATCTCATCGCTTATGGGAAATTTTACATAGTAGTTGAATTATCTGGGAAAATTTGTGTCACTGACGGCAGCATGATATTTTCCATTATTGTCGTATAATATTATTTAGTGAAACGCTCCTCAGCATTCCACAAAACGCCGACAGCATGAGTACTAATCCAGCCCTAGACGTGCAACGAAAATCTGCGACTTGTGTTATTTGAGGCGACATATCATTCCACATACCGGGTGCCTCGTGGTCTCCATATTCGGACCTTCCCATTCTGGTTTGACTGAAAGATTTTTTCATCACTGAAAACCACATTTTCCCAGAAGGCATTGTTTTCATTAAACATAGCGGGTAGCAAAATCTAGCCTTCTCTACTTATGGTTGTCGCTTAACGCCAGCTTGTGTTTAACCATAGTCAAGCAAATTTTACAAATGCAGTGTGCTCTTTGTCTGATTCATTGATTTTGGAATGTGCCTATCTGTTATCCTTGTTTCGAAAAAATATTGCAACGATCATGACAAAGACACTAGATATTCAAAATCTGTTTTCTCCTTGTTTTTTCCTTCTAAATTTGGTTGTTATTCTTATGCAGGTACAACAATATTACAATTAATGGAAGATTGTTGGAAAAACCTTCCAATTTCAATAATGCCTATCTGAATTGATAATTGATACCAATAGTGGCATATTTGTCTCGGATAGGTATACCGCCGAATAAAAGAACAAATTGATAATCCCTTAATAATAAATAAATCATTAATTATTCATAATCCTAGATGGTTTTTCTCCAAATTTTTCGAAATATACATACTTCTCAACTTTGATTTCTTATGTTTTTTTTTTTGAAAAATAACAATTTCTATCAGTAATAGAGTTTATACAAATGTAGTGTGCCCTTTGTCTGATGCATTGGTTTTAGAATGTGCCTATCTATTATCCTTGTTTTGAAAAAATATTGCAACGATCATGATAAAGACACTGGATGTCCAAAATATGTTTTCTCCTTGTCTTTTTCAATAGAGAATAACAAACTAATATTGCTGTTATTTTCTTGTCCATAAAATAGGGTCGAGCTAACCATCAATGGTGTAAAATGGGAGTTTACAATAGTAAAGTTTTTCATAATGTAACCGCCCTTTTCTCTTTATCTCATTTTAACTTATTTGAGTGCCGTAAGGTTGGTTGATGCTTGTCTATTTTCCAATGTAACTAGTAGTGTGCTCCTCCCGGTATGTATAACCTATAAAATAGTATATTTTGAGATTATTTTTTCTTTAAAATACCGGCAACAATTTGACAACAATGTGAACAATGGGTTGAATTTTATTCTCCCAGAAGCACCAATATAATATGCTTCCATTCGTCAAGTCTAGAACGATAAAGTTGGAGACTTTTTAAATATCAGGTTGGGAGCATTTTTACAAAATTTTATAATAGAATCTTAGATATCCTATATCAACATTATTTTCGGTATCAACAGTAAGACGGGATTCTTCTGTCAGTAGTTTTGGTGGATCCTGGAGTACATCAGTCATAGGTTTCGAATGACATTCGTTTACTGGTGGATTCACAGCTTGTAAAATTGTATTTCCGACCTCCATTTTGTTTGTCAGGGATTCATCGATATAGCTTTTCGCCACGAAGGTGGATTTCCACCCTCCGTGGCGTTTAAGCGTGGTAATATCTCCACCAGCGTCAGCCAGCATCGTAGCTGATGAACGACAAAAGTAATGTCCTGTATACAGGGTTGGTGGCTCAAGTGTCGCACTGATTCGAGATCTGCATTTTCTAGAGGTCGGACAGATATAAAAGTTTCAAGAACGTGTATGGTAAGACCTCAGTAGTAAGTAAGGGCAATTAGAAAAATAGCTACTCATTTGCTAATAGGGCAAATGAATATCAACTTTTACAAATATCGTCATAGGAGAGAGATAATTAGTGCTATAGAATGTTCTCGATATGCGAAATACGAAGATAATTTTTTTTTTATTTGTTCAATTTGGTGCCCAAAAAAATGAAGAAAAATCGTTAAATGTAGGTCAAGTTTTTAAAAGTCAACGCACTTGACCTTCAATGTTTTTTTATACATCAGCAGTTTTCATGCGCCAGCAATGAATATACCGGTAGCTACATACAAGTAAAAGCATACATGAGCCTATTGTATTGGCCTATTGTGGTGGATTTAAATGTGATTTCTAGTTCATTTTATAAACAAACTATTATCAACTGTATGTAGTATTTTTAACACATGTTATAATATTGAAAGTGAAGTCATTGAACCCTTGATAATTTAAAAACAAGCGCTGCTCATTGATATTAGATGGTCTGAGCATTGCATATTTCTTGAAATGATCATAGAACTTGCCAGTAATAGTGAACGAGTGGTCTTGTTTTATTTTAGTGTCTCTGATATGAATTAATGCAGCTGATTGTAAATCTTTAATGTCGTTGAGTTTCAGTTGCGTTAATTCTTGTTTACGGCACGCTCCAGATATGCCAACAATTAATGCTACCTGAAATAAAAATAATACATGATTCTATAAAGAAAACTTTTTTAAGGTTACGTAAAATTACCTTTGTAAAGAAATACTTGTCATCAGGTGCTTGATGTAAAAATTGATGGATTTGATGTGGTGTTAAAGTTTTAGATTTTTTCGGCGTATAGCCATCTGATTTTCTCTTTAAAAATGTCTTCAATTTCATGTATTCACTTATATTCACATTATGATAGACAATCAATGAACTCCTGATCATGGAATAACGTGTCCATAACGAATTTGGTTTAACTTTTTCGGATATTTCTCCGAAATAAGCTAGCAGTACATTTTCCGAAAAAGGCGATTTAATTTTTTTCTGTACTCTCCAGGTCATAAACGCCTTGTAAGTTATTTCATATCTTTTTTGAGATTTTTCCGGGAGTAGTTTCATGGACGTATTTTGAGCAGCCTCTTTAATATTTGGTGGAGTGCATTCCATAGAGAAATCACTTTCAACATCGTGATTATATTGGTATTGATTATTATTATTATTATATTATATTTATTATTATTGGTAGGAAAATTACAATTAAATGAGAAAAACGCCAAAAAAATTTACAACTTTTTTTTACAATTGTCAAAAAGTAAACAAGCTACTAAAAATTTAAGCAAAAATTTAAAATCTCAACGCACACGTGCGTTATAATAACGCACGGCTGAACGATATAGGCAACTTTCGTGGGTACTTGATTGAACAGAAACTGTCACTTTCGCATATGGTCGTGGGAAATAGTTATTTATTTAACTAGTGTGATGCACTTATATTAATGTTGAAGATCTTCAAGCAGCACGAATCAGAAGCACTTCGCGGAGCATTAGTGAAGTAAAACACTTTCTTTAATATTCTATGAAGTCCACACCATTTTAAACAATTGTACACAATGGTTAGTCCTATTATAGCAACCACGCATGCAATCAATACTGTAGCCCAATTGGAATGTTCTAATATGAATAGTTGTTTTTAGTTCTTGATCCAATATGTCATTAAGTTTGTTTAACTGATATGATGAATATTTCAGTTCGTCTAATTTGATGTTGTTTATTTTAATCGGACTTAGTTGTATTGGAAGTAGTTTTACATCTTCTTGTTTTTTGTTGCAACAATAATCATGTACCAAGTCAAAGATCGGTATTGTCTGGATTGTGATGTTTGTTGATGCTTTTGAAGAAGTTTCTAATGTTATGGATCGCGTATAAGCTCTACATCCGTTTTGAAGCCATAAACCTAATTTCAGATAATCTATTATACTATAATTTTTTGTTCCTTTTGTTCCGTCTGATACGCCACGATTCCCAGTCCATCACGATCGTTATGTGCAGCTGATCTTTTCTGCGTTTCGCTTGCACGATGGACCAAGTGGTGGCGTCAACGTCATTCTGCTGTTCCATTTGTCGTAGTATCTCTTTTGGCTTTGCCATTGGGCTAGCGGCTACCCAAAAGAGTACTCTCACCGGATCAATGGTTTCATTATTCAATTTAAATCGCTTATCTTCAAGTGGAGCACATTTGGAGATGGTTGCTTCGACGGCGACATAAGTCGTCTCATCTTCACACAGCCCATCTGCAAGGCTCCACCTCGAAGGTAGCAACGTTGAACTTTGATGGTCTGCAGATCTTTTGGGTACTCGCTGAACCCAAAGGTAATTTTGCACGAATTGTTCGAGTTCATCTAAACACATGATATCTCACAATTGCAAACAATAAAAACTTAAAAGAAAAAAACTTTTACTTACATTGTATTGGTATAAATAACAATTAAAAATTAAAAAATAGAACACCAACAAGTTGGAAAATGCACAAAGTAGCTGCAACATGGGTTTATATATAATGTAGTTGCGAAAGGGTTGGAATGGGAAATGAATTATTCGGTAGTGCATCCAATAGTATCGTTTCTTAACTCATATAGGAGGCCCCATTGGCAGTTGCAGTGGCAGGGAGTAAGTAATGCTATTTTAATGTTCCGGACCTACCGCTCCATACAAATAATTATGCTCTTAGGACTAAATTCTATAAATTAATTCGGTGGTGTTTTTATGGATTTCATTAGTGTCTCGTTTGGATTCTCGAAGATTGAATATTAGTGTGGAATTAAAATTATTAATAAGCAGATAAATAATTACCATTCACACTGGGCTCTACTTCATTTTTAAATAAAAATTTTCGTAGTGTCCATTTAAATTACAACACGGTAGGGTTATTATTCCAAGCACCTCGCGATCTAATACAGGAAAAGTATATTTCTAAATGATCTTGAGAACATTTGTAAGTCAATAAATATTTTAAAGGGTTCTCTGGTTGACTTAACAACTCCAAAGCTAATTTTTGAAAACTAAACGTGTTAATAAGAAATCCAAAGGCAAATGTTTTTCCAATGGACTTTTGGGGCTCATTATATCAAAAACTCCATTAAAAAAGTTGCCATTCTTACATAAAAAACAATGTATTTATATCTGAAACCCTGGACAGGCCAACATAACATGGCAAATGTTACAGACAATCATAGCAAAATAGGGTTATTCCAAGCAAAAACACAACCTTCCATAAACAAACACAAAAAAACTCAAAATAAAGGTAACCGTATAAAGTACAAATGGTTACTTGGTTAGATGTTCAAATGGTCCCCCTTCTACTGTGAGACAATAACACAAACGATTGTAAAAATTCAATCTAACATTAGAGAAAGTTTGTTGGCTAATTGCATCTATGAAATTGATAATTTGTTTCAATTCCTCTAGATCTACCTGCCCACAATAGTTCTCTCTATCCCTTCCCACCAATCAACCTTTCTCCAAAACATTGATTTAAGTAGTTCATCACAGCAGGAGAATTATGTGCATGGCAACCATCCTGCTGAACTAGATGAAGAATGTCCCTATTATGTTATCACCCAATATACCGGTCTAGGCATTAAGTTTCTGGGGGTATTGTGAACGGCAATTGTGTGTTAGATTCAAATGCTGGCGTGACCAAAATCTTGCGACTGATGATGGGTCATGACGGCCATGCAATGGAAAACTAGACTCATCTGTGAACAGTATTTTATTTATGAAATTAGAATCATTGTTTTCCGTTTTTCATTTCCCTTTTCAAATATTTCCTGAACTTTTTTCAATTTGTATGACCAATATTTGTGTTTCTTCAAAAGACGATTAACTGTCGATTTAGAAGTACTCAATTGAACAGCAATATCTGGCACATTGCATCGGGTTCTCCTCAACACTAGCACATACCATTATTTCTCTGGTTTACCTTTTAGGATCAGTTGGAGCCACTTCTTAGATCGCCGACACACCCGAAATTTTCGAAATTTCGAACAACACGGTGTATTGTCGCAGAGAGAGAGGGACGATTTGCAAATTTTCCACTGAAAAATTCAACGACTTCACGATAGCAGCTATTACTAAAATATCGCTTAACCATTTGTACCTTCTCAGCTACAGTATACGCTTCCATATTAACAAACCAACAGTAAATCAACAACGAAAATCTGCAATTAATGAAAACGGGCGATGGTTAATAGAGAAAATAAAAATAAAAATAGTACTACACCAACCAAAATAAACTGGATTATCCAAAAGGAGCCTATTTTCAATGAAACATCACACAAATTTTCTAAATGCACTTGCCAGGCCGTAACTTCAACGACTGATAGAATATTGTTTCAAGGATGTATAAGTCTTTTTTTGTTTGTCGAAAACATTAGCAGGTGAATTTGGGCTTTATATTTATCAACTATTTCACTATTTGATGCGTATGAACTAGTAGTCTTGTCACTGATAGGACATTTTATCTCGATAACAAATTCTTCTATTATAGCATCAGGAGATGCACCTAACATGGAATAATTTGGTAATAAGAATATGCTAGTCCTATTCAAAGCGTTTTTTCAAATTGTTTTCTACTTCAGACAAAACTTGGTTTTCTAAAATTTTGCCACGCTCCATGGCTTTGATATAACTAATTTTTGATGCTCCCATTATTTGCCGCACTAATCAACCATTTGCAGTTTAACAGTGAGCAGCTTAAAATATTTTATAAGCAATTATACGCCCATATCTCATTTCGTGCCATAAAATTTCATCTGATTGGTTTTTCACATGGTGTGCTTTGCATACTTCTCGATGCGAAATTTATAAGGTCATCAACTGAATTACTCCCGACATCCAAAAACTTAATGATTTTAATGAAACCATATGAAATCTTTGACTGAATCGTTGTTTTCCAATAAAATAAATTTCTCATAACAGGGGTTTAACTCTGTTCTGATGAATTTATGCTTTCAAATGCCGTTTTTTGTACCTGCAACATTTTTTATAATTTTAAACATGCATATAAATGAGCAACTCACAAAATTTATAGAGACCATCTTCGACGCAACTAACAACAGCCAATATGTTACGAGGAGAACCACGAGCTCTGTCTACGTCTGGTATAGGTACACGCACCGTAGTTCCAATCTCCACGACGAGGAAATTTTCCTTGTATAACTGTAGCATTTTGGCGGTTTGCTTGTTCAAGGGCTCTCTAGATCTTTTACGCTCATTGCTGATGTTTTCCCGTCGTTCATAATTGAGACATAGCCCATCAATATTGACTTCTTCACCCAGAGCTATTACTGTACAACATTGATTCCAAACAATTCTATCTTCATACCCTACAACAAGATGTATCTAAATATCTGGTTTCGTGAAAAACAAAAAATCTTACTGGATTCAATCAAAGTTTCAACATCTCTTTATTTTTCAGCTTCTAATATAATATATTGACTTAAATTATTTTCTTCATCACTAGCATTCTCATTTCCATCTTTTCGTTCGTTTTCCAAATTGTCATTTTCAAAATTTAAGGTTTTTCCTACCATGAAATACAGTTAAGTGGTCGTTGACAAAACAGGCGCTATTACTGGTCTTCCCAGAATACTGCCACATACATTGACCGAAAATATTCTTTGTATCCATTTGAGTCCTGCCTCTCACCTTTCGTACCGCTCTAACCTGGACACCGCTCAAAGATGGGGCCACCCGCTCGAGGACCATTTGCTTTAACAGCCTCGTTGTCTTTTTCATTCACCTCACTCCTCACCACCAGAGCAAACGTCTTCCTTTCAGCCCTAACCTTACGCCCTGCAACCATCCCGGTCGACTCGGTCACCCTCACACTCTTTGTTGCTAATTGTAAGTCAGAAGGCACCACGCACTCTCTCTATTCCAACCTGCCATTCATCCTCTCATTCTTGAGCAACAGCTCAAGCAGTATCTCTTCATACTGCGCCACCTTGTTTAGGATGAACTACGACGCAGCCTTGCTAACCTTGGAGCTGTCCTTCAGCACGTATTCCCTCACCTGGACCCCAATTTCACGGATCCGGTGTGAGTCGCCTGGTTCCTTGGCGCCCCCCTCACCTGAAACGAATAAACCGCTACCCCTCGAGGATCCCTAGCTGCCCGCCGAATGTCCAGCTACATTATCTGTAGCCATCGCTGAATCACGGATTGGCTGCTACGATCACCATTCACCGTTGCCTGTCGGGATGAGAAAAGAAGAAAAAAAAGAAAAAAGAAAAAAAAAACACCCTGTCTCGATCCGCAACTGACGCCTAATCTGACTCCGAAGCTCCCTGGAAATTATCACATAAAAAAAACAATTTTAAATTTTCGACTTTTTGACTCGCCTGTATGTTGCCTCCGGATTGGAAATGTGAAGTTTTGAACACAGATCCGGAGTCTGGTTGCTCTTCTTAACCCCCTGCAACGAAAAAATTTTGAAAATCCCCCACTTTAAAAAAACTGAAAAAAAAATAACCTGTATCTCACTATAAACAACTTTCCGGCAGCCCCTGTATAAAAATTTACCGTTATTCTGAAAAAAAGATGCTAAGGCAATTATCTCCGGACTATATGTGCCGATTTGGCTGAAATTTGGCACGCCGGTTCAGAAAAAGGAGAGCTTTGCAACAAGCCAAACATTACTCTGCTGCGACCACCACAACCCACCCTAGTGCTCTCACTCTGTCACAAACCGCAATCACCCGGAAACCACCGGAGCGATTTGTCTGTAACTGATACCAGATGTTTATGTAATCCAATGCAATGCACTCACCAAGTTTTGTTGTAACCGCACCACAGGAGGCTGAGATCTGCCCAGCAGATGCAAAACCACGTGTTTCTGAAATCCAAAAAAAATCACAATAATGCAAATTTTTAGAACAAAAACACCACCACGACACTTGTAATTGATAGACAATGAGGTTTTCATTTCCATCGCCAAAGCTAAATCGATGTTCAGATGACAGCTGTATAAGGCATTTGTACTGTTTTCACCAATACTGCCAGTAATAAGTACGTCATTGCTTCTCCCGCCGTTTACCCGCGCTTGATAAAACTTCGTGGCACTTAATTTGGAGCACCTGGCACATATCACATCTCGAGGACACACTTCCATTGCTGTAAAGAGCGGTTGCTAAGGATATACAGTGAGGTTTTCATTTTCATCGCGAAATACCCATAACAATCCCCGATCCACCGTCGTGTCGCCCATTCGAATCCTGGGCTACCTCTTTGTCGACGACGCCGGCGAGAAGACAGCCTCAGTCTTATCCGGTGCGTAGGTGAGTTTGTGAGCTTCTGCCCACTCCCTGCAGGCCTGCCACACCGATTCCCACGCCGCCTCGATCCCCTTCACCGATGGCCCTGAAATCAAAAGAAGCTGATCGTCCGTATACGCCTGGACCTCCACCCTGACGCTCTCGTGCATCTCGACCTGGTCGACCGCTCTGAACCAATCCTCCATGATGACGAGCCACAGCACGGGGCCCAAGCAGGAGCCTTGGAGGCACTCGCGCTCTGTTTCCACCGACACCCCTTCCGAAGTGATCCTCCGGTCGTCTAGGAAGCTGGAGACAGCCTTGCCTAGATTCGTTGTTTAAGCTTTGGATACCAGGCTGAGTTCAATGCGTACTTGATGTCAAGAGTCACCCTGAGGGTGTGCATTCCCCTTGACCTGGCAGCTTTGGCTGTCGCAACCGCTCGCGTCAGCGCCTCCGTCGTGCCACGCCCACGCTTGAGACTGTCGATCCGATAGGAGCCCCCTGCTTTCAAGGTGATGGCTAAGCCTTGTCGCCAAGATCTTATCATACACCTTGCCTATCGTTGGGAGTAGGCAGATTGGCCGTACTCCGCCACCGTTCGGCTTTGGCAGCCATGCCACCCTAGCTGACTTCCACACTCTTGGGAACAACCCCTCCCTGAGGCAGCTGTTGAAGACCCTGAGTATGTCCACCCCTACATTATCGGACAGAACCGAAAGCCCAGCGGCCGGGAAGCCATCGATTTCCGGGGCCTTCCTTTTTGGCCGCTTCTGATGGTCTCCTCCAGTTCCTGCAACGAAATATCAGGATCCGCGTTTGAACACCACTCGATTTGAGTCTGTTGAGCCTTTTCGAATCTGCTACTCAGTCATCGCTCGGGAAATATTTCTCGATTAACAACCTTGCTGTGCTCCAACATCCGCCAGCTGTGGTTCCTTCTGCCCCTGGCCATGATCTTGTATGCCAACTGTCACTTGCTGTCGAGCGTTCGAAGTGTCAACATCATTGAGAGTTTATTGAAAGTTTTCTGATAATTTTCTGGAAACATTTGTGATTTTTGGTAGTGTGCAGCTGAGTGATTATTTCTGCTGGAAATAGTGGTGCTTTGTTGCGAAATTCGTGATAGATTGGTGGTTGTTTTTTGGTTATTTTGGACCACGTGGTTTTCAAACTAGTGATTATATCTCCGCTTCCGGTGGGGCAATAAGGACCAGACTTGGTGAGTTTGTTCCATTTTACTTGCTTTATCTCTGTGGTAAATTTCATCCTTATCGCGCGGGTGGTTCACTGGCGATAAGCGTTTAATTGCGTTATCTTCATTAGATTGCGTAATAGTGGTCGTAGCGGGTTGTGCCGCACACCGTTTGAAAGCTCTTATTTTTTTATATACACCTGCCGATTTTCAACCTTATCGGTCAATTACCACGGGAGTAATTAACTTATCTGTGTTTTTATTGATAAACCTGTGTTTTATATACAGGGGCTCTCGAAGAGTTATATACGGGGTGTTTTCACTAATTCTTGGAATTTTTTGATTTTTTCTTTTGGGAATTGTTTAGACTGTGTTATGCAACCGTAATTTAGTGCTGATTTTCTGAAATTGATTGCGAGAGGGCGGGGCGTTCGTGAACGTCTCTGTTTTTTCTCTATTTCTTGTTGGAGTGGTTTCTTTGGAACTGTCCGTATTGCATTGATTTACTGGGTGGTGTGTGGCATCAGGGTGCGGTTTGTTTGATTGCTGTTTTCGGTTTTCGTGTTTTCTCCCTTTTCTTTTCTCCTGTCTTGGTTGTTGTTGAGGTAACGTCCATCTGGGGTGATCTGATCGTGGTATTTGATAATGGCTTCTGGGTCTGGTGGCCCTGGGCCGTCTAAAACGGTTGGTAAATCATCTGATGATGCAAAACAGTTGCGGAAAATTAGGGAGATTGGGGTCCAGGTTAGAGAATTTGTTTTTAAAGAGAGTTCAAAGGTCAACAAAGTGGCATCGGAGTTCCTATTAAACAAGGTGGCCCAATATGAGGAAGTGTTACTCGAGCTGTTGCTCGAGAACAAGAGACTGAGTGGGAGATTGGAAGAGAGAGAGGTTATGGTGCCTTCTGGTGTGAGTGTGGGGAATGGAAGAGTGGGTTCTCCATTGGGTGTGAGTGGTGCGACAGGTACAACGAATGAGAGGAAGACATTTGCGGTTGTGGTGAGGAGTGAGGGTGAGGACAGGGACAGTGAAGCTGTCAAGCGGGTGGTGCTTGAGCGAGTGGCCCCATCTGTTGGTAGTGTTCAGGTGCGGGTTGTCAGGAAGGTTAACGGTTTAAAGTGTGATTTGCCTAAAAAAGTCGGACCGAAGGTGTTGATTTTTGATGTCAAAAAGGAGGTTGACAATTCCAAACTGCTCCAGGAGATTTATGACAGGAATCTTGAAGGAGTTGTGTCAAGAAAGGAATTCCAGGCCAGGACCAGGGTGCTAAACCGCTCGGGGCCCCGCGATGCCCCACTCTCGAATGTTGTGGTGGAAATGTCTGCCGTGTGTGCAAGTAAAGTGTTGAGTGTTGGACGAGTATTTGTTGGGTGGAGTTCCCTGAGATGTAAGGAGTTCGAGGGTGTTAGACGGTGCTATTCATGCTTGTCCGTCGGGCACCTATCGAAGGACTGCAAGAGTGAGCGATTGTGTATGAGGTGTGGAAGACCGGGGCATATGATGGGTGAATGTAGCAATGCAGTTGAATGCGTGAACTGTCGCAGGAGAGGCCGAAATAGTGGTCACTTGGTAACAGACAAGGAATGTCCGGATAATGCAAGGATCCTGCAGCGAATGAGGGAGAGAATGAGCTTTGACTGATGGTTTTGAGGTTATTGCAACTAAATTGCCAGAGGTCGGAGCTGTCATGTACGAACTGGGAGTTGTTGTGGTTGAGAAAGGCGTGTGTGTTGCTCTGGTATAGGAGCCATACACGCGCCAGGGGCGGGTAGTGGGTGTGCCTGTTTGCATGAGGACTGTTGCTGCTGCTGGACTCGCGAAGGCAGCTGTAATAGTGAATGATAGTAGGATGAGTGTGATGGCTTTGGAAGAGTTCTGCAGTGAGGCTGTGGCCTGTGCATGGGTGGGGGGTGCCTTTGGTGAGGTTATCCTCTGTTCACTGTACTGTGCCCCGGGTGCGAATGTTGATGGCTTTGTGCAACTGATTGAGAGAGTACTGGTGGTGGCTGGTAACAGACCACTACTGGTTTGCATGGATGCGAATGCCGTCTCGCCATTGTGGTACAACAAGGGTGAGATGAGGTATCGACCGAGTGTGTCCCGTGGGGCAGAGTTTGAGGAGTTATTTATAACGAGGGGTCTGACGGTGCTTAACACCCCGTCGGATCACTTCACCTTCAGCGGTCCCTGCTTCTTGCAAAGGCTGAGGAGTACGGGATGGGCGTGTTTGTGAACCTGTCAGTAGTAGATATGGTAGCGAAGTTGAATCAATGGATCAAGGAGGTGAATGATGCGTGTTTGCTTAGAAAAGGGCGTCCGGCTCGTAGGGCTGGGAGGGTTCGCTGGTGGAGCGATGACCTCTCGGACCTTAGAGCTGCTTATCGCAGGGCGCGCCGGAGGCTACAGAATGGATGGCGGAGTGGAGTGGATGCAGTATCGCTCCAAGAGATGAAAGATGGAATGAGTGTTGCTTCCAGAGAGTATAAAAGGGCAATCAGGGAGCGAAAGGAGGCGCACTGGCGTGAATTTGTGAGTAGGAGTGGCGAGGACCCCTGGGGGCGGGTCTACCGGATCTGCCGAGGACGGGGGGATCGTTCAATCTCCTGCTTAAAGGTGAATGAGGTCTACACTGCATCGTGGGCGGAGACAATGAGTGTACTGTTGGAGAGATTTTTCCCTCCCAGTTGTATGAATGAGGACATTGAATGTTCGAGTATGGGGGTGCATGAAGATGTGCAAATGAATGAATTTAGTATGGATGAAATTGAGCGAGCGGTCTCAAGGTTACGGATGAAAAAGGCACCTGGAGTGGATGGTCTCACATCGAGCACGGTTAAATGTGTGTGGCGGGTCCTGCCGGAGTATATGAAATGTATGTATGACGCCTGTTTGACAAGGGGCTGCTTCCCTGATGTGTGGGAGCTAGCTCGTCTGGTGGTAATACTAAAGTCGCCTGATAAACCAAGGGACGATGTGTCGTCACACAGGCCGATATGCCTGTTGCCGACACTTGGTAAAGTGCTTGAGCGTATGATGGTTGCAAGGATGCAGGACCTTGTTGGCGACGGAATGAGTGACAAGCAGTATGGTTTTAGGAGTGGGAAAAGAACGGAGGATGCTTGGTCAGACCTGATGAATGTGGTGCGGGTGTCTCAACGGAAGTACGTCCTGGGCGTCTTCGTCGACTTTTGTGAGGCATTTGACAACCTAGAGTGGATGAGAGTGATTGGAAAGATACGGGAGACTGGCTGCAGGGAGTTGCCACTATGGATGAGTTACTTTAGCAAGAGGAGATTCTGTATGATGTGAGGAGGGGCTGTCCCCAGGGTTCCATATGTGGACCATTCATATGGAATTTCATGGTGGATAGTCTCTTGCATGAGTTGGAAAGCAGTGGTGTTCCTGTAGTCGCATATGCGGATGATCTCGTAGTGTTGGTTGAGGGCATGAGTAGATGTGAGAAAAACCGTGTCTATGTTATTGAAAGGGTGTCTGTCTGTGGGCAGACCGCCTATTGTGCGAGTGGAGGGACGAGTGATTGGGTATGTGACGAGAGTACGTTATTTGGGGGTGCTAGTTGGTGAAAGACTGAATGCGAGGCTTCACCTGGAAGCAATGAGAGAAAGATTGGTTGTCACTGTGGCAAAACTGAAACGGGTTTTGCGACATGAATGGGGAGTGAAAGGCAAGACTGCGCGAATGTGGTTTCGGGGTCTGCTAACTGCGTGTGTCATGTATGGTGCGACTGTGTGGGCACGGAAGTTGGAGGTGCAGGTGTACAGGGACCTGCTTTCTCGTTGCGAGAGGGTGGCCTTGTATGCCTGCTTGAGAGTTTGCAGAACAGTAGCCACGAGTGCGATGAGAGTCATCATGGGAAGCCTACCCTGGCACCTTGAGGCTCGAAGACGGATGAGGTTCTACGAGATTGATAGAAGTGGAGTGAATGATTTAGAGAGGTTGAAGGAGATGAAACGGCGCACGGAAGAGGAGTTATGGGAGGTATGGCAGAGAGAATGGGAAGAGGAGACAACTGGTAGGGTGCTGTATGAGTATATAGGGGATGTAAGGTTTGTGAGTCAGAGGCCATGGTTTTACCCGAGCATGAGGCTTAGCTTCCTCATAACGGGACATGGTAGCTTGAATGAGTTCCTCTTCAGGAGAGGATTGGCTCCGTCGCCAATGTGTATGTGTGGCAAGGGTGAGGAGAATTGGTTGCATGTACTGGCTCGTTGTGAATTGTATGCGGATCTGCGTGATTTGGGATCCCTCGGTGTGATTGATGATGGGCAAAATGTAAGTGTGGGTGATGTTTGTGTTGTGAGAGAGAGATATGATTGCTTTGAGAGTTTTGCTCAGAGGGTGTTTGAAAGGCGTGCGAGAATGACTGTGGAATGAGTGCTTGAGCAACGGCAAGTGTGATGTGCAGGGACTGAGCCTATCTCAGTTTGGGGACATCTTGACGACCCCACACTCCCGAGTCAAGGGTCTACCAGTGCCGAGTGTTGCAGGACTCAACTGGGAGGAGGTTCGCCTCCGAACATCCCACCAGTGATGTTAACTGGTACCATGGGAGGCCGGGGGCCCACAGGGTTACCCCTGCCCGGCCGATTGCGGTTGGACTCGTGGTCGCAGTGGTTGAGACTCCGTGCGGAGTAGAGGGCGTCGGCTGGCGCGCCTCGACGGGTGAGCTACGTTTAGCTCGGGTACTAGCCTGCATAGCTAGAAGAGGTTTAGATAGGCCTCCGCTCTACCGAAGTGCCTGATGGGCCTGCAACCCTGAAGGAAATCGGTAGCTAGGCAATGCCTAGCGACGCTGAGCGGGCGTTCCCGATCCCACGCCCATGGGGGCCGTGTGAGTTGGGCCAGGCTTGGCGGGTATCGCACGTTAAATCTATCTCCTTGTTGTTGTTGTTGTTGTTGTCACGATTCTTGCGGACACAAGGGGATGCCAGCCAGCGTCCAGCGGCTTGGGGGGGGTTTTATCAATTTAATAGGGCGCCACCAATTTTTTTTCTCTGTTACGGGTTAAAAA
>JAZBGY010001538.1:0-11966 GCA_037414755.1 Lydus trimaculatus
ATAAAAAATATGATGAAGCTATTAAATGTTATAGAAATGCACTTAAATGGGAAAAGGATAATATGCAAATTTTACGCGATTTATCATTATTACAAATACAAATGCGCGATTTAGAAGGTTATCGAGTGAGTTGAACTTTATTGCTAAAAAAAACAAAACAAAAAAGCAAAGTTTACACACATCTAATTTATTTGTTTTTTTTTTATTTTCTATTGTAGGATACTCGTTATCAATTACTTATGTTACGACCAACTCAACGAGCTTCCTGGATAGGTTATGCAATGTCCTTTCATTTATTAGAAGATTATAAAAATGCATTAAATATATTGGAAACGTTTCTCGACCAACAGCAGGTTAATTTATATTTTAATTAAAGACAATATTCAATAATACGTAGTCATCATTATCATTATATTGTCTTCATCAACTGTATACTGGTCGATTATTGTGCATTTCGTTCTAATTTGCAATGAACAAGTGTATTTTTAAGTGTGACTCTTACAAGCAGCATTTCCTGAATTACTGTGGCTTTTTATCTCTTGTTTCTCTTCACCGAATATTCGGCAAATTTGTATTCAATTGCGGATTAAAAAGTTATGTCTCTCTGGTCCTCTTTTTGTAAAACTGGAACTGGGTCACCAAGTACAATAATAGATAAATGGGGGAATATACAGACTGTCCCATGTTGTTGGATATTTTTTTCGTTTTTCGATTATTTATGAAATATCGAAACAGGTACTGAAGAATTTCTAATTTAGCAGTATATGAGGAATTGGCAAATCAAAATAGATTCTCGAAAAAATCACCAAATTTGAATATTACTCTTTTCGTTTGCTAACTTTTTCTCAGTAAATACAAGGATTTTTCGTTACAATCGCAATTTTTTTAATTGCTAAACTATTAGTTTCGATTATCAATCTTAGAAAATCAGTTGTTTTAATAAAATCTCCATTGATAAGACTATCATCTTACAACAGATACTGTTTCTAAAAAAAAAATAGGAGCGTTCTTCATAATTCTTTATTTTAAGAAATTTGACTACAAAGCACACAATTGTACAGGAACTAGGTGTTTCCAGAGCAAATTAATACGTTCACTGCTAAGGACATCAATTGACGTCTTTGTATCTAGAAACCCTTACAGGCCAATATGTCTTCCTCATTGAAGTAAAGTACTTGTTGTGTGAGCACCTTCGTAAAAATCAAATCTATCGCCCGAGTGTCGTCTTATCATATCTGATAGTGAATCCCTCAAAAATACCCCGGAAGGTGATAAAAGTCTTATACTTGGCGTCAGTAGTGTATGGCTGAAGAACGAAAATTGAGAAACCATACTAGCATTTTTTTTATTCATTTATTATTTCGATATATCACATTGTACATCACTGTACTAAAGCTTCGGATTTCACTGGCAATAAGTTTGGGTATAGACAAATCGAGATATTAGCGCCCCTTTCGAAAATGAACAAACATCGAAAAAAATTAAATTTTATCGTGGTTTAACATTATGATCTCGGAAACCGTAAATGATTGAAGATTAAAAAAATTAAGTCGATGATAGCCCTGATGACACTAAATGTCCTATCGAAAATTCGTTATTACACACAATTAAAGCCTTTGTCATCTCAATTAACACTTTTTGATATTTTTGTGAATAAGGGTGCTACAGTAGAAAATAAAAATTTTTGGTCTTCCCTATGTATAATTTGTAAACGGTAAAAAATATCTTGATTCTTTTATTGGTCTGTTAAAGACACAACTTTAAGCATTTACAAATCAAAGTAATGCATTATAAACATGAATTTAGCGCACTTGGTCTGCTGGCGCCTCTAGGTTGGTGCCTACTCTGCTTAGTTTATCACCACTTTTAATATATTCTCTTAAAGAATTTTTGTTAATCCCCAAATGTTATGATTTTCTGACACTCTATTTGGCATCCAATAGCATAAACAACTTGATCACTGATTTGATGATATTTAATGATGATGACTACTAGTGATTATCATTAATATATTAATTTGTTTTTGAATATTTATAGAAGGGCAGCAATTACGATTATGAACATAGTGAATTATTATTATATCAAAATCTAGTGATCCAAGAATCTGGTGATTTAAAAGGTGCATTACAACATTTAGAAAATTGTCAAGAACAAATTGTTGATAAATTAACATTAAAAGAGAATTTTGGTGAATTAAATTTAAAATTAAAACAATTTGATAAAGCAATAAAATATTATGAAGAATTAATACAACGTAATCCGGAAAATACAATTTATTATAAAAAATTAATTGATGCAAAAAATTTAAAAAATCCAAATGATATTGTTGAATTTTATTTAAATTATTGTGAACAATATCCAAGGGCAATGCCATCAAAACGTTTACCATTAAATTATGCATATGGTGAACAATTTAAAGAATTAGTTGATAAATATATGAGACGTGCATTATCAAAAGGTGTACCTCCATTATTTGTTGATTTACGTTCATTATATGTTGATAAAAATAAAATAGAGACAATCGAAAATTTATTATTACAATATGTTGATTGTTTGAAAAAATATAGTAAATATGCTGATAATGAAATTAATAATGGTCCAAAAGAACCAGCATCAGCATTATTATGGGTATATTATTATTTAGCACAACATTACGATTATTTACAAAATACAGAAAAAGCATTAGAATATATTGATGCAGCTATTGAACATACACCAACGTTAATTGAATTATTTGTAACAAAAGGACGAATTTATAAAGTATTTTTTTTTAAAATAAATAAATAAATAGTTTCTAACTAATCAAATAAATTTTACAGCATGCAGGCAATCCACTAGAAGCCTATAAATGGTTAGAAGAAGCCCAAGCATTAGATACAGCTGATCGTTATATAAATTCAAAATGTGCTAAATACATGCTGCGTGCTAATAAAGTTAAAGAAGCTGAAGATATTTGTGCTAAATTTACACGTGAAGGTGTATCAGCTATGGAAAATTTAAATGAAATGCAATGTATGTGGTTTGAAACGGAATGTGCTTTAGCATTTCAACGTTTAGGTAAATATGGGGAAGCTTTAAAGAAATGCCATGAAACTGATAGGGTAATTTTTATTTATTTATTTCTCCATTTAAGGAGGAGGTTCGAGCGAAACTATCTAGTCAAAGTAGTGTACAAATTTTTTTTGTATTCTTTATTCTTAAAATTGTAACGAAAATTCTTTATTTTAATTGACTAATGCGGTATGATAAAAAGATGTGGCAACACCGCTGTTGTGTTTGTATATGAAGTAGTATTATGCTTCTCTTTCTAACTATATCTCTATCTTCTTTTTCCACTTTTAATTGCCCGTCCGACGTTGCCAAATCTTCGGTAATGTTTTGCTGTTATTACTCAGGATTACAAAACAAAAATTTAACTTCAATTATTTAAATAGTTTCATCGGTAACCGTATGTTTTAAAGGTGTAATAATGTTCGCTAGTTATTGAAGTTTATCATAGTCGGGTTTTAATTCTTTAAAGTTGGGCGGTTAATGGCGAAAAAATTAGAAAACGGCTCCCATAGGAGCCTGTGTATAAGAGCTTTGGAAAATGTCATCTTTAGTGGCATTTTTCTAAGAAACTAGACGGTGAATCGTTTTTAAATTTTAAGAATAGTTCAAACAACTATTCATTGTAATACCTACCAAATTTCAAATCTCAAAGTTGGAAAACGATTTTCCCTATAGATTCGCTCGAACCTCCTTAAATCAAATTCAATCAATAATGATGGTTAATATAAGATTTATTGTAGCATTTCTCGGAAATTATCGAAGATCAATTTGATTTCCATACATATTGTATGAGAAAAATGACACTTAGATCATATGTTGGTTTATTACGTTTAGAAGATGTTCTACGTGGACATCCGTTTTATTTTAAAGCAGCCAAATGTGCCATTGAAGTGTACCTGCATCTATTCGATGAACCATTGAAAGATGAAAATACCGAACAAGAACTCAATACAGGTAAGTCGTAAACAATCAACAATTACATCTAATTTTATTTAAGCATATACATTACAATAATTTATCACTTTATCATTATTATTAATAATAAAGGTTTTTTTTCGGTTTTTAATTACAAAAATAAATTAACAATAATTATAGCACAATAATATGTGCCCTTTTATGGTATTTTTTTTTCTTTTTCTAAATAGTCCAATTAGAATCACAGGCATATTATAATTTTTTTTTATTATTATTTTTAAACAAACTACACTCACAGCTCTATCTATCTATCTATCTAGATCGATTCCGTCGTAATCGTCGTACATTATCTTGTTGTTCAAAATAGAAACCAGCACCTTGATCGCGACTTTGTGCTAATTGTGGTGTTAAAAAATAGAAATGTGCCCCATCATCACCTGGTAATTGATAAGAAATAAAAGAACCTTGTTGACCGTTTCTAATCGGTACTTCAATGGCTTTAACAATTTCAGGTCCTTGATTGTTTTGTCGATATTGTTGTTGTTGTTGTTGTTGTGGTGGCGATTTATATTTTACCAATTGTGGATAATTAACTGGTTGCTGTTGTTGTGGTGGTCGTATAAATTCCGCATTTGGATTAATTTTCGGTAATGGCGGTAAATAATTTACAGCTGTATCACTATGTAAACTTATCGGTTTTTGTTGTGTTTGTATTGGTATTGGTGTTGTATTTGGTAATTTCTTACCAAATGTTGTAAAATATTCTTTTGTATTTTCATCAAAATAATTCTCATCTGGTTTCGTATAGAAACCGTGATATATTGGATTTGTTGTTGTTTCATAATTATTATTATTATTAAATTGTTGTTTTATTGGTTGATTTTGACGATTATCTTTCTGTATAACATCAATATTATCATCATAATCATAATCAGGTTTACTAGTTGTATAATATCTAGATGGTGATGGTCTTTCTGTACTTTGTTGTTGTTGTTGTTGTTGTGGTTGATGGTAATAATTCGGTGTTGGTTCTGTTGGTAGAATTTCAACAGCTGGTTGTATTTGTACACTATATCTAGGTAATGGCCGAAATTTATCTTGTGTATCATCCTGTTGTTGATGATAATTTGTTGCTTGAAAACTAAATTGATAAACAGGTTTTGGTGAATGTTGTTGTTGTTGTTGATAATTATTTGGACGTGTTGTTGGTACATATTGTTGAATTTGTTTTTGTAATCTTGCTATATGTGCAGTGAAACTATCACGTTTTGGTTGTTGTACAAAACGGTATTGTGGCCGTTTTTGTGGCGGTGATGATGATGATGATGATGTTACATAAATATATTGTGGTCGTTGAGTTTGTCGATGTGAATTTTGTGATTTTGTTATATAATAACGTCCAGGTATATCATAATAATTTGTTTGTATTGGTTTTTCTGTTGTCACATCTTTTGTTTGTGTTTCATAATAATAATATTGTGCCGGTGTTTTTGTTGTTGTTTTTGGTAAACGTTGTTGTTGTTGTTGTATATTATTTATACGGAATTTCTCAGGTGATTGTGTTATTGAATTTGTTTCAATATCATTTGTTGTACTATAATAAATTTTTAATGGTATTTGTGTTGTTGTTATTACTGTTTTTATATGTGATTGTTGTGGTGGTCCATATACATCAAATGGTTTACGTGATATCTCATTATTATATGTGTAAATTTTCGGTGATTCACTTGTTGTAGTCTTCACCGGTTTCAATATAGTAATAGATGATGGTCTTTTTATTGGTTTTTGTGTACGATTGATTGTTTGTGGTGGTAGAATTGTTACAATATTTGCTGGTGGTGGTGTTGTCACAATAGGCTTCAATTCATTATTTATTTCTGATGGTATATGTGGTGGATATATATTTATCGGTCTTCTTATTCTCTTCTCATCCAATACAACTGTTGGTGGTAATGCTGTAGTAGTTGGACGAATTTGTGGCAATGGTGTTGTTGTTGTTGCTTTGAATCGACTGCGTGTTTGTTGTTTCATTGTTGTAGTTTCTTCTAAAGGTGCAAAGAAATTTGGCGGTGGTGGTAAAATAATTCCTGGTACTAATGGACCAGGTGCTACAATTGATGAATTATCCTTTGGATAATAGAAACTGTACGGCGGTGGATAATATATTGATGGGTCGTCTTCGTCGAATTGATCGGTTTGATTTGATGGTGGTGGTAGAATTGCTGCGCCAGGTGGTAATGAAGCGAAAAAAGGTGGTAATGTACCGTTCAATTGGAATGGGGCGAACGGTAGTGGCCCCTCGGGTAACTCCCCCTGAGTGATTGTAGATATTGAGAACGGAGTTTGCCCGGTAGTAATGTTGGCCTGATTTTGATTTGGTATGTTTGAGTAGAACGTATCCGTTCCGGGTTGTTGTTGTTCATAAATGATTTCTGAAGGTGGTATGGCATAGATCGTGGACGGGTTGAACGTTGCATTAATCGTTCGCGAAGTATTTGTGCCCAAGATTTGGAGTGGACCATCATCGGTGAGTTGGACTGGAAATGGCGGCGGTACTTTTGGATGTGATGGTATTTTCACTTGTCGTAATGGTGCTTTATAATTATCAATTGGTGGCCATATTGGTGTATTTGTATAATCTTTTTTATCATCATGTTGTGGATATTGACCACCTTTTATTATTAATAGATGATTCTCAGCTAACCATATATCATTTTTCGTTAAACCACCTAAATTATTAACATTATCTTTAGGTATTTCTGGATTTGCATCATAACTAAGAACACCTGGTCGTTTTATTGGTTTTGTAAATAATTCTTTTTGTATTAAACCATATTTACCATCAGCTACTTGTTGTGATAATGTTTTTCGTTCATCATCATCTGATTTTTTATTTTTACGATTCTTTGATCCACTAGCACTAGCTATTAATGATTCTGTATCATATGGATCTTCATGATGTATTCTTAAATGGCCACCTATCAATCTATGTATAATTCTTTGATTTTGTTGTGGTTGTTGTTGTGTTAATAAAATCAAAGCAGAAAATACCAATAAATAAATTAAAAGCTTCCAAGACATCTGTAAAACATGAAAATTTAATTAGAGAGAGATTCTACTATCAACGAATATATTTCCTAATTAAAATAATTGTGTACAAAAGAAAGTAAAATGTAGATTTTAACCAGCCCCCACATACAATTTTCAAGCGAATAGTTTCTTTTTTTTTGTTGTTTCTCTAATTTTTCTTTGAACTATTTCACCTTCAAACTATCTACCGATGCTTTATTTTATAAATAAGAATGAAAGTGTAATGATAACCTTGTATTGTAAAGAACTTGGGGTGTGTCCGGAAAATCTCAGAGAAAGGGTCTTTACATTATCTACATACGATACAAAGACAATTTGTTACTAATTATAATTAAATTATTTTATAAATATTTAAACGATAATTGGAATATGTTGTAAGAATTGGTTTGGTTTTTTTTTAACAATTGTAATTATTGTTGAAAATTTTTCTAAACACGTACACAACACCTTTACTTGTGTACCAAATAACAATCATAGTCTGTTCTAGATATTGTTCAAGATTTGTTTAAAATTCGGGAAAGTGAACAATATTATGTTGTAATAAACATTTGTTTGTAGTTTTGTCATTTCAGCTTTTGCCATCCATAAATGGATTTTTTTTCCTTAACCCAATACAATTTTATTGTTTTTATTTAGTTTATTTTTTCTAAACACCCATACATATAATAATAAAAATTTCAAAATCATATCAAATTCCGGTTACGATCTAATAAATTTATTTTTAAAGTGATAGTTCTATGATATAATTAAAAGACAGGTAGTATATGGTTTGTATAATCCGAATATTATTATTTTTATCAAATATTACGGAAGTTGATTACACAACAACAACAACAACAAATAGAGATCTAATTATTCATTTGTACGTGCAAAGGTGTTTTGTTATTGAATGTTTCAAAAATTTGTTTAAATTTCAAGTTGAGAGAATTAATTCAAATTTCATTGACCATTATCTGTACAACTAATTTACAGATTTACTGTTTTTCTTTTAATAATAAATTCCGAGGTCGAGTGATTTTAATAGAAATTTCTATGTTGACGTTATGTTGTTACACAATGAACATTGTTTTATTTTTTCCTATTTGCCTCTAAAATAATTAAAACATATGTAATTTCGACCAGTTTTACTATAAAATCGTTTTTTTGGTTTTTTGCGATAAATTTGATCCAATGAATGAACGCGAAAAGTAAAGAATAAAATTCGCAAGACATCTGATTGTTATTATTGTGTTTTTGTATATATGTTGTTATATGTCCATGTCCTCAAAGGTGAACAATACATAATATAACGATAGACTTCGAAATATCCGAGGGAATTTTTTTCTAAGATTTATGAATTGTTGCATAAAATTTTAATAAAATCCAATAACAATAAGTGAGTGAAAAAAAAAATACCTTGAAATTTCAAATTAAATCTACAATAATACATTAAATGAAACAACATTTAATTATTACACTTAAAAGGTATAAACAACAAATAAAAATGATAGTTTGGAATGGTAATTTACAAATAATTGCTTTAATTTAGGTGCGGTATTATATATTTCATTGTTGATTGTACAATTTAAAAGATTTTTGATGAGATTAGCGATCAGCACACGCCAATGCAACGAACTTCACCTAAAGGCTTACTATTTAAAAACGGCACACATAAAAACAAAACATATTTACAACCTGTAATTATAGTTCGATAATAATAATAATAATAATAATAATAACAAAAAAATTGACCGAAAAAGTTAGGTAACTGTGTTACAGTTTCTAATCGAACTAGTTCTGTTTCTATTTTTCCATTAGTAAAGTGTAGAATTTTTCAATTTTCTTTCGAAACTTTATTGTAATAGAATGAAAAAAAAAACCTAATCAACATTTGAATTGTTTTGTTGTTGTTGTATAAGGAAAAATTAAACAGAGCATAAAAGTTGACAATTTTCTTTATATTTTATTTTATCTAAACATCCGATTTGGTTAGGGTGCAAGCATTTTTTCGTAATATTTTCAATGTAGTAGTAATAGAGAAGAAAAAGAAGAAAAAAAAACAGTCTTGGGAACTGTTTTAAAAATGATTCATTATTCAAAGATTATTCCCAGATTTTTATGTTGTTGCATCTCAACAATTGAATGTAACAAAGTAGGTCGACAACTATAATTAATTATTGTAATATTTATTATTTATGTTTTTTATATATCTACACGATATTTAATTCAATAAATAGAGTTGATTCTGTGGTACAAAACAGATGGATGATTGAATCTCTTTTATAGCATTGAACTTGATAGAAATTAGTTTAAATAATAATGAGAAATAGAAAAAATCGACTACTTTCTTAACTTGTATTATTTCTTTTAAGTTTGAATTGAAAACTAGAAATATCAGTCTTTGGTATTTTTCTAAAATTGTGGAATGTAGCCCTATTTGATTGATTTATTTTTTTAAAGACGAAAAACAGGCCCTCTTAAATAGTTTACGATGATATTATCAATTTGGAATTTGTAGAATGCATTTGTCTCTTCTCTTTTTTGTTTTTTTATTAAAAATGATAAATCACGACACGTTAACATTTCATTTTGCACAATAGGTTAAGATCGACAACATTAAAAGAAGATGTAATTATTGTTATTATCGATCAAGGTCTACCATCATCTTTCTCTTCTTCTCCTTTTTTTCTTTTTTGTCGTTTTTTGTTTTTGAATATTCTATAGAAAGTGTTATAATTGTCAATAAAATAGTATTTTTATACTTTGATTTAGTCAAGGTAAACTTGGTTTGTTTCAATTATTATAGTCGAGTGAAAAATTGAAGGATATCTCTCATTAAAAAAGTCCTTACATTTTATTGAAAAAAAGCAGTCTAATAAAAAAAAATGATGATTTTTATCCTAATCACAAAATGTCTCACAATTAATTATTGAATTAAAAAAATAAAATAATTAAAACAACACTATACACAGATTTTTTTATATATATAAAAAAAAAACTTTATTTCTCACATAGCGATCTAATTTTTAAACAAAATATCAGCTTTTTCTACTTCTTATACGATAGCCCGGCGTTGCTGTACTGAAATGTATTGTTTCAGTTTCTATAGTTCCCCGGTACCACTGTTTTTAATAATAATATAAGTGGGGGATTTTAATATTGTCGCTAAACAAACCAAAAAAAAAAATATATGTATGAAATAATGTTATTATGACCTAACAAGGACGAAAATTCTAAGGAATTACCCAGTTTTTTGAACCAGGATATTTAAAATAATCCCTATATATATGTATGTGTGTAAACATTTAATTGAAATTTAAACCACATATATTTTACAAAATTTCCCCTAGAAAATAAAACAAAACAAATAAAAAATCGTAGATTTCTCATAACATATGACTATCTAGTAAGTTTCCCACAGATTTATTCGTGTAAAGAGAAATTATTCATCATATATCTCATTAATAATAATGTTGGAACTACGTTTATTATAAAATCAATTTAATTAATTTGGCATCACTTTTTATTTTATTTTCGGGGTGGATACCTTGAACTTAACAAATAAAACATGATGTTAAACGCTAACATCATTTCAATAATTTAAAATGATTTATTAATAGTTTAACGGCAATAGTAAAAATTTTTATATAAAAAAAAAGAAACGTGTTTTGTTATCCTTGACAATTACGCTGTTTTTTTTGTATATTTATTTGTATTATTTATAATATAAGATCAAATGTTGTAAAATATTTAAATAAAAATCGATTTTATTTTATTGTTAGTTCGACAATTTGTTGTGTAATAATAAATCACAATTTTCTACAATCATACAAAAAGTGATTCATTGAACTATATCCGTTCAGTAAATTCACTCTATTGTGACTGTTACGGATTTATCCTTGTTTTATAAATAATGAAATACAGGGAATCAGTGCCGGATTAACTATTAGGCAAAGTAAGCGGCAGTCTATGGGCTCTATGCCTTTTAGGCACCCTGCGACACCGAATAAAGTAATGCCATTAGAAACGAGCGTAAAACTGTTCTTAAGTTGGTTGCCCGTGGAAACGGATGTAAAAGTAGTTTTACGGCTGCTATGAAATGAATAAAAGACCTATTTGTCAAATGATTCGATATTTTCTGGAAATTTTGAATAAAGTTTTTTCCGAATTACTTACGGTTGCATAAAAAATGTTGTAGGTATACACTACGGCTGCAAAATGCATTCAGCTATTTCGAGATTTCTGGCCGAGGCCGCAATTTTCTCTTGGTAGGCAAAACTATTAATGTTTGTTTTCTATATAAAAGTGAGTTGATAAAATTACGAATGTAGATATAGAGAGATAATCTAGGAAAGAAGAGACTCCAAGATTTCGTTTGCCTAAGGCCCTCCTACATGATTTAATCCATTACTACAGGGAATGTATTGAACAAACTATATACAATCGTCCACCATTTATAGGACAATCTGTATAAACCATCGCGATTTAAAATCTATCAAATTAAAAGCCGCACTTGATAATGCATCGAACATTCAATACTTTTTACACTTGTTATACATTTATTTCTTATAAATTGTCTCGTTATATTGTTGCAAGTAAGTCACGATTTTTATTATCTATTTTTTTTTAATATAAATATTCATCTTTTTGACATTCCAAGGTAAATAAATCTCATTATTCTTAACTTTATTGTAAAACAATCGTATTTCTTTCAAAATTAATTCATGGAATTGTTTTAATTGTTTTTTTGTTTTGTTTTGTTGTCTTTCAAAAAGAATGTTTCTAATCTTTGATGATGATGATGATGATGCATGAACTTGACATTGAAAGTTGATTAGTTCTTATGTAATAACTTTAATAGGTGTTATTTTGTTGACATGATGATTAATAGGTATAAAAATGATAAATTTAGTTATTTAAAATTCTATAGA
>JAZBGY010001539.1:0-20368 GCA_037414755.1 Lydus trimaculatus
CTAAACACGAAACATCGAAAAGTATTTAATTTTTTTTTCAATAAAAATTATGATTTTCGAAAACACAAAAATTGTTGTCGTATACTACAAATTCCGGAGTTTCAGCTGTAGTGGTTCTCTGCTCATTTATGAATAGGTTCTGAGAGATATTGGCCGTTTTTCTCATTTCAGAAACGCTTTTATCGATAAGGCCCATTTTGCTATCAAGTCATTTTTAGACAGAGTACTTCCAATCCTTGTGTTTTGGTTTCGTTTCCCTAAAAAATACGGAAACTGTAGGTTCGCGTGAATCACCCTGTATATTCTTATCATTTTAACTTTAATATTTTGTTTATTTTATATTTGTATGAAAAAATTAAAATCAAAAAGAAATGTAAAAGAAACAATCAGTGAAACGCCAAATTTAGAGATGCACCCTCCAAAGATGAACTCTGAGTAAACCCCATAGTTCTTCACTAAGGTGGGAGGAGTTATAATATAACAGGAAATACCATAGATATAAAAAATTCCAATTTAATCAAAAGTACAGGAAAAGGTAGATCAAATGACAATTCTTTCATAATTATCTTATTGTGATTAAATATTTCCATATGATTATGAAATTATTGTTAGAATCAATAGAATAAACAGAATTAACATTCATTCTGACAAAAAGAATCAAACAATCAACACCTAAGAAATAATAAAAATTATAAATAGAAAATCAATAATTATATTTTAAAAGTAATATTTTATAAAGTTTAATTATAAATAAAAGTAAAAATAAAGAAATAAAATAAAAAAAAAACAAAAGAAAAACATTTTTTTTAAGATTTTCCAATTAAATAAAAACAAAATTCGCGCGTTCTGACATTTTAGTTAAACCACGCGTTAGGTGGGCGCCTGCAGGACGCTTTGAGATACATGCGCTGCCAGTTTGTTGTACAGCTTAATGCGCCTTTTCATTGAGAGTGGACGTGAAAATTATTTATTGATGAAATTGAAAAAAGATCGGCTCTTTGGGACATGGAAAGCCCACATTATAAAAACAAAAACAAGTTTGCCTTATGAATATAACATGTGTTAGTCTATCCCGCAATATGGGGTGCACCCAATTTTCTCTTTGTCTATGACGTCGCCTTTTTTAGCGACAGTAGAGGAGCCACACACAAGCTATTTCTTCAACATACATTTATAGGCTGTGCTGTTCGAACGCCCTACTAACGCTCATTAAACCCCGTACTAAACGCACGGTGTATATAGTACCAACGCACGCTCAACGCAGCGCCGAACTCCCAATGTGTAACAAAAGAAACACCCCAGAGTGTTATCTTGTTATTTCTGTTAAAACTGTCTATATGGATATACGTTTTCTTCTTGTTTATTTATATGCTTTCGCAACGGAATATAAATGCGCGTCCAGACCAAGTGCGCAGAAAATGTTCTGTTCTGTGCTGCACAAAAATGCGCGAAGCCAGATCCGGCGCTCAACTGGGTCCACACCAGGCGCGCAGAACTGTGCTGAGCAAACAAGACGAAGCAGTGCAGGATTGCGCCGGCTGTTCTGACGGGAAACAACGCATATCTGCGCAATGTTGCGCAACTTCGAACACGTGCCAACGCGATCCGTCCCGTATCGGTACATTAAAGGAAATTATTTGTGTGCGCTGCGCTGTATTTGGACGGCATTTCAGTAGAATATAATTTCTTGGGTATATTGTCTGTGTGAATATTTAAATTATTCCTGAATAATTTACTGAACCTGAAGCTATTGCTTAAAGGTTAGTGTATTGACACACAAAAAAATTTCATAAAACTGAAAAAGTATCAAAAATAATTGTCAGGTTGGTGATGAACAGTCTTTTCAAATGCCAAATTTATCGCTCATACCTAACCATTGAATGTCAACCGCCTGGTTAACACCCCAGTTCTTAGTTCCTTCATCACTGCAGTTCTGCGATGGACAGAAGACTTTGCACGGCGCAGTTCTGCGCACCCGATTCAAACCCTTGATCTACTGAAGTACCGAGATCGAGCGGATCGCGTTGATGCGTGTTTGAAGTTGCGCTAAATGCGTGGTTAGCGCGTCAAAACATCCTACGCAATCTAGGGATGCTCTTTGCTTTGTTGGGTTCGGCGCGGTTATGCGTACTTGGTCTGAACGCGCCTTAATATAATCAAAACATATGATAGTGTAATCAGTTCAATAATATGAACATAGCTGTGGTAAATTCTCCAGTTAATGTTCTTTGGCAAATATTTATAACTTTTCTCTCCTTTGACTAAAATTTCCTCCTTTCATCATATTTCCTTTATGTATTTCTGCTAATAAAGCATACAAGAACGTGTGGTACCACTGTTATATTTCTTTAGGGAAACCATTAATACCAACACAATTATGATAGCATTTTTTTTAAATCACTAATGAAAAGAAAATCAGTTAAAAAGTACAATACTGAATAAATTACAGCACAATTCTAGAGGGGCAGGATATTAATTATGCACATTTTTTCTCTTACTTTACATAAATTATGTTTGAATTTAAATCCAGCCTTATGAACTCCTTCAAATATAGTCCTAATTTGCTAAAAGTCGCATCTTGGATGAAGCAAATAAAAAATTAAATCGAAATGAAAGTGAAAAGATCGAATCTGTTGCGATGAATTCAAAAACAAAGTCGTTTAAATGCTATAGATGTGGTTAACTTGGTCATGTTCGATCCAAATGCAAAGTTAAAAATCAATAATGATGGTAATAATAAACAAGCTTTTAAAAGGGTTAATGACAATTCGTCAAGTGCAAATGTTGGTGTTTCTAAAGAAAATAAAGATGATTTCGCGTTCAACACAATGTCAAGCGATTCAGATTCTAATGATACTGAAGGAACCATTATCAGTTTTTGTTTGGACTCTGGATCAACAGATCATATGGTAAACAGTTCAAATTATTTTGGTGAAATTGATGAATTGAATCCACCAAGAAAGATTGCTGTTGCCAAAGACGGTGTCATATTGACCGCAACAAAAATTGGTAAGATTGAATGTAGCAATGTTATTGATGGTATCGAACATAATTGTGTAATTGAAAATGTATTGTTTGTGGAAAATTTAATGTGTAATCTATTCTCAACTGGAAAGCTTGAAAAGGCTGGGATGAAAGTCATTTTTTATAATAATCAAGTAAAAATTATAAAAGATAACAAAATACGAGCGAAAGGTATTGCGAATGGAAGATTGTACGAATTGAAATTTAAATTAGAGTCAAAACAAGCAAATTTGTGCAGTGTAAATAATTTTGAATTATGGCATCGACGTTATGGACATTTAAATAGTGCTGATGTATTAAAATTATCAAGCAATGGTATGGTTAATGGTATTGAAAAATTTCCGTCGGTTAAAAATTTAGAATTCTGCGAATCATGTGTGATGGGAAAACAAACGAGTAAACCATTCAAAAGTGTTAAAGGCAGTAGATCGTCGAGAATTTTGGAATTAATTCATACTGACGTCATTGGACCGATCTCGCCGAATTCATACAATAATAAAAAATACATTGTCACATTTATGGATGACTACTCACATTTCGCCATTTCATATCTGTTACAACAGAAATCTGAAGTCTTTGAGAAATTCAAAGAATATTATTCTATATGTGATGCACAATTTAATTTGAAAATTTCGCGATTGCGTATGGATAATGGAGGTGAGTACATTTCCAAAGAATTTAAATTCTTTTGTAGCATAAATGGTATACGATTGGAAAATGCAGTTCCATATACACCACAACAAAACGGTGTGGCTGAAAGGTTTAATCGTGTTATATTATAAAAATCAAGAACCATGATGCTTGATGGAAAAATATCGAAATGTTTCTGGTCTGAAGCAGTTTTGGCATCAGTATATTTAGCAAATCGAAGTCCAACAAGAGCTTTTGCTGATGACGTTAATCGTATAAATAAAACGCCAGCTGAAATATGGTATAATGTAAAGCCAGATGTATCAAAACTTAGAGTGTTTGGTTCAGTAGTATTTGTACATATTCAAAAACAACAACAAAAGGGAAAATTTGATGCAAGGTCATGTAAAATGATTATGATGGGATATGCACCAAATGGTTATCGGCTTTGGGATCCAATAAATAAGAAAATTGTAATTTCACGTGATGTTACGTTTGATGAAAAATTAAGTATATCAGAAATGTTCGTTGAGAAACCAGAACTGGTGTCAGTTGATCAGACTGAAGCCAAATCAGATGAAGAAAGTAATGATAATTTGGTTGATGCAGAAATTGATGATGAAAATCCGATAAATTCAGATGGTTTAAATTTACGGAGAAGTAAAAGAGAAAGAAAACAACCTAAGGATTTTGATGATTTTATTTGTGAAAATTCAATGTCCACAATGGCATTTGCTTTAAATGCAGAAAGTTTTGTTGATAACGTCCCACAAAACATAGAAGAAGCAAAGTATTCAGATGATTGGTATGATTGGAAATTGGCAATTGAGGAAGAACTTGATTCCTTAAAAAGAATGAATACTTGGACATTAACAAATTTACCTCCGAATAAAAACGTAATCAAATGCAAATGGGTGTTTAAACAAAAGAGAGATAAAAATGGTAACATTGAGAAATTCAAAGCTCGATTAGTTGCAAAAGGTTTCTCTCAACAGAAAAAGTTAGATTATAATGAAACGTATGCACCTGTGGCAAAATTAACAACATTGAGAACATTGTTGGCGGTAGCAAATCATAATGATTTAATTATTCATCAAATGGATGTAAATACCGTTTTTCTTAATGGAGATTTAAAAGAAGAGATATATATGTCACAACCTGAAGGTTTTGAAAAGGGCAATCTTGTCTGCAAATTGAACAAATCATGAAATGTCTCGTTCGAAGATGATAATTATGTAGTCATGCTTGTCATGCCTAAATCCACAACGTTTAAAGTTTTAAATTTGGCGCTCTGTCGCCATCTTACCTTGCTTTGGGCCCTCTATTCCTCATATTGTTTTGTGAGCAGTCGAATTTCACTTTTGGTTTCGAAGATGATAGTGGGCTCAATCTTTTAGTATACTTTATTTTTATTAAATAAAAATATCCGCATAGTTGTAAATATGATTTTTTATAAAGTAAATATGATTGTTCACTTACCTTACTATTACTATTTTATTATTATTATTATTTTTTGGGCAAATTTTTGGGAGGGGAACTATCATCTTCGAACGAAACATTTCATATAATTTCGATCAAACTTCGGCTTCGGCTCGTTTGATCGGTCAATTATATTGCATGTCTCGTTCTCGATGATAATTATGTAGTTCTTTAGAGTACATATTCGTGATAATTCGTTAACGTTTTATTGTCTTTCAAAAAAATATATAAACCATGCATTTTCACCTGTATTCTAAAATTTGAAAAATGTATCGGAGCCTGGTGACCATCCGGCACTGCGTCTAATGGCCCCAATATCGACTCCTCGTTTATGCGCTGTTGATACAGCCTTTGCTGCGCATAAGTCTGGTCTGCTCTTGAAGAAAGGTAAAATCATTTCTGACTGGAAAGACCCGGGCTTTTAATTTGCTCAGTTATTTTGATACAAACTTCAAATTCTGATTTCTCTATGTTGTCCACATTAATTAACGACAATGATTGTAATCTCTGAGCGGTTGCTAGTGCTAGTATAGCCACTACTTTTTCAGCCGCTTCCTTCATTTTCAATTTTTGAATTGGACCGAGCTTCTCCAAGTAGTTTAACACTGGCGTAATGTCGCATGTAAAAGCATATCTCGGCTTAGTTGGTCTTTCTTTAAAAACACCTTTCAAAAACCGAGATATCAAGCCATCTTCGTTAATATCATATATTGAAATTAATGAAATTGCTGAACGACTTGTGTTGAGGGAACTGTAGTTTGCACCTTTACTAAACCACTCCGTTAAAAATCTTAAGATGTCTGAGGTCTTGACGTTGAAAACATCGATTTTGTTGCGATGAGTAAATTCCCACCAACGTTTTAAACTGCATTCGTACTGTTTTAGTGTCGAAGCGGTAACTGACTTCACCATGACATCCGCAGTCTCTTGTGAGACTCCTTTCTTTAAGTACGCAGACCGGACAATCTGCCTACCACCAATGAAAGCTGGGATGACAGCGGATGACCTTTGTACCTAAAAGGAGATATTAATAAGTCACTGTTAGGTTCTAGAGTTGTACTAGGTTCAATTAAAAGGGATGTGAAGAGTGGGTACCAAGGCTGTGTGGGCCATGCTGGTACAACTATAACTCCGGTAGCTCTATCATTAATAATTTTTCTTAATGAACGCATTATAAGTGCAAACGGGGGAAATGCATAGAAATTTTCTTCACTCCACGACATAGTAAAAGCGTCAATTGAGGTTGCTTCTGGATCCGGGAATCTGGAATAGAATTTTTTAAATTTTTTATTCAACCGAGAGGCAAATAAATCAACTGAAAATGGACCAAAGCGCTGTTTAATTTTGTTAAACGCTATTGGCGATAACTCCCATTCTGTATCGTCGTTCACATTACGAGATGCCTTGTCGGCTTCTACGTTTTTCGTTGACGGAATATACGATGCTTTCAGCCATAGTCGTCTTGTTTCACACCACTCCCAAATTTTCCTGGATAGCTCGCTCAGGTGTGGAAACTGTACTCCCCCTGCTCTGTTCACATATGAAATAGCTGTTGTGTTGTCTAACCTAAGAAGAATCTCACAGTGTGATCGCTCTGACGCAAAACATTTAATTGAAAAAAGGCAGCTAATAGTTCTAGATAATTAATGTGGTTCTTTCTTTCATTCTCGTCCCAGAATCCATGTGCCTTCTTACCTTCACAAAAACAACCCCAACCTGTGAGAGAGGCGTCAGAAAATATCTCCATTACAAATCGGTACGTTCTTATTGGATGAGACCCGATTGTCGCGTTGAATGTCCACCATTCTAAATCTTTTTTCATTGACTCATTAATTTTTATTTTTCCTTCGTAATTTCCTCCATTAAATTTTAATGATAGAAATTTCTGCCTTTCTAGCTGTTTACAGTGTATAAACCCATACGCAACTGCTGGACAGGCTGATGTCAAAACTCCTAGAAACTCCGCAAATTCTCTAATCTTAAACGACTTTCCTACCTTGAATTTATTTATTAGAGTGATAATCTGGTATTGAAACCCAAATATTTACAAGTCTGACTTGCTATCAGTGAACTCTTTTTATGATTTATTATAAACCCTAAGTACTCCAGAAGGCTGACTGCCTTCCTCATGTTTTCCTCACACTGATTCTTTGATTTACCTACAAATAAAAAGTCATCCAAGTATAAAGATAAGTCTGAGCCGGGAGACCACTGGTTTCATTATCTTAGTGAATACGTATGGACTGGTACAGAGACCAAACGGTAGAACTAAAAACTGAAATAATTTTCCTCTAAACCTAAATCTCAAGAATTTTCTATGTCCATTATAGATAGGGACTAGTAGATATGCGTCTTTCAAATCGATAGAACCTAAAAAATCTCCCGGAGATACCAGTCCTAATGCTGATCTAATATCCTCTAACTTGAAGTGTAGAGGATCAATAAATTTGTTTAAGTTTTTAAGATTAAAAATAAAACGGTTTGAACCGTCCGGCTTTGGTACCAAAAAGAATGGGGAAATAAATTGTCCCTCACACTCTTCACACTCTTCAATTGCACCTTTTAACAGAAGCTCATTCACTTCTGTTTGTATCTTTTCTATTTCTTCAGAAGAAAAAATTTTTTCTTCTGGTGAAACTGTTTCAAAGGGTGTTTCTGTAAACGGAATTTTGTATCCATTTACATACTCCAAGATATATCTATCTGAAGTGATTTCTTTCCATCTCCCCAGAAAATGACACAGTCGTCCTACGATATGTTTTACCTTTATTTCCTCGATGATGACTGGCTCGTCGTTCGAGAGACTGGTTTCGACGAGCGGTGCGACATGTTGTACTGTTTTGGTCTGAATTTTATCACTCGACGTTTCTGTTGATAACCCACCTGACGACTGTTCGCAGGTGGGTATCTCCCGTTTCCCTGGTCGCGAGTTTTTGGTGTCACTTTTGGTGGCTTTTCTTTGATCTCGGCGCATGCTTTCTCAATTTCTTTCATATCTTTGACTTTGTCTTTTAAATTATCCCCGTACAGCCATTCCTTGGATAACATAGTTTCCACCAGTGGCTTAATACTTTTATTAAGTTGTGGTGTGATGTATGATTTTCTAGCCACTGATTGTTGGTAGAAAACATCTGACAAAATCTGACCTGCATGGCTTATATAATCTGTGAAAAGATCTTCATCCAAACCTTCTTCTGGTGGCTCTAGCAGTAACGAGACAGCCGCACCCAAAGCAGATAACGCCGTACCGACACAGCTTTGCGTGTCCGCAAAATGCTGGTCTCTTTTCTTGGCGATATCAGTTAGTAAAGGCCCTAACTCTAAATTTAATTTAGGGGCCTCTGTATAAAATTCTCCTTTTCTGTTGTAAGTCTCCTGCATCTCTTTTTTATTTTTCTCGGGGAGACCTTCAATCATCCATTTGGACCACGTGTTGCTTAATTCTGGCATGTACTTAACCTCTTTGTAAGTACAAATTTGGTCCATTCCGAGGATTTTACTTACGCTGTTCTTAGCTGATATTTGCTCAGCTTGGCCCTCTGAGGTCATATTGTGTGTCTGTGAGGATGGACTTCCTTCCTCCACAACATCTGGGTTATCTTTCTCCGTATCTTTATTTGATTTACCCTTTACAACAGACAATAAATGCAGGAATTAATATCATCTCTTATTGTGCATTTTTGTGATTTTATGTTCTTATTGAACTCAATCACTATTAATTCCTATATGGTCGTGTGGACCTGGTACTGCCGTGTGGGCGTTACCCCTCAACTTTCGTATGGAAAGATGAGTGTCTGATACCGCTATGTTATTAACATTAATTTTTTATTCTTACCTGCATTATTTATGACTGTTGTTTTTTCAACGGTTACACTATTCGCAAAGAGGATAAGATAGAGGGGAAGGTTCCCATAAGAACCAATGTAAAAATTTAGTATACAGTTTCAGCGCCTCTAACGAGTCGGGGTATGAACTAAAGTATCAAACGCGGTAAAAGTATTTAAACCAAGATTAATTTAAGAGTTAAAATTTATATTTTTTCAAAGAAATAAGAACAAATAAGTGAAATTCATAATATTTACAATAATAAAACGTATAAACAATTATTATTACAACATAATATTATCAAATTTCTCAAATAGCAATTCAAATTATAATTCCTCCCCGACTCACCAGGGAGCAGCACGAATATACTCGACCTTCTCCTCTATCTTATTCTCTTTGACTATTCGTTTGTGACGAAATAATGCTTTGAGCCAGCGTCTTTACAGTCGCAGTTAGGTTATCAATCTGCGATTGAAATTTCTCAAATTGTTCATTTTTTCTGCGTTTTTTATCTCGAGATCGAGATCTTGATCGTGATCTTGAATGTTTTTTAGGCATTTTTGTAAAAACAAAAGCTATTTTATTATAATTAGAATAATAATTTTTGATCACTTTAACAATAAACGTGTTGATTCGTAAGCACAACGAAACAATATGAGGAATAGAGGGCGCAAGGCAAGGTAAGATGGCGACAGAGCGCCAAATTTAAAACTTTAAACGTTGAGGATTTAAGCATGACAAGCATGACTACATAATTATCACCGAGAACGAGACATGCAATATAATACTATACATGTTATTATATGTTGATGATTTGTTAATTGTTGGAAATAATATCGATGAAATAAAAAAAATCAAAGACAGATTATCAAAAGAATTTGAGATGAAAGATTTATGTGAAGCAAAACAATTTTTGGGTTTAAGTATTGAACGAGAAATGAAAAATGGTAGTATGAAATTAAATCAAAAACAATATGTTCTAAATGTGTTAAAAAGATTTAATATGGAAAATTGTAATGAAATTTCTACACCAACTGAACAAAATTTAAAGCTAATGAAGAAACTTGTCATCAGATAAACCTTATCGTGAACTTATTGGTTGTATGATGTATGCAATGCTAGCAAATCGTCCTGATTTAAGCACTGCTGTTAACTATTTTAGCAGATTTCAAAATAATTTTGATGATACAAATTGGAAGCATGCTAAAAGAATGCTTAGGTATCTTAAGCAAAATGATAATATATCCTTAGTTTTTCAGAAGAATAAAAATTCTGAAGTGTTGATTGGTTATGCTGATGCTGATTGGGCAAATGATGTTGAGGAAAGAAAGTCAGTTTCTGGGTATATATTTAAAGTGTTTGGTTGCACTGTTTCATGGTGTACTCGAAAACAACAATCCGTAAGTTTATCGTCAACTGAAGCTGAATATATTGCTTTATCGAATGCTGCTTGTGAAGCAATTTGGTTAAGGGGTTTGCTTGGTGAGATGAATATATTTGTGAATGGTCCAATCAAAATATTCGAAGACAATCAAGCATGCATAAGGATATCTGAAGAGCCACGTGAACATAAAAATGGGTTAAAAAAAAAACGTCATCCAATCCAATTCTCCAGGTAGTCATCATCTCTAAATGTCTTCAGAGATGACAACTTTCGGAATTGAATCACATTCAATTTACTTCATTCGATGTCAATGTTGATATGATAACCACTGATAACATTTCATAATAACCAAGTGACAATGCTGTTCAGGCGTCTCTTTCCTCACCCCCACTACGTATCACCCACCCTGAAGTGGGGTGACTCACTGCTGGGGTGAACACGACGAACACTAGCCGTTGAGACTCTGACCAGTTCAGTTTTTAATAATTCATTAATAAATCATTGTAAAAGTTATCATCATTAAAGTTAGTCAATAAAATTATAAAAATCTAGTTGATGAAATTTTCATCTGGTCCTTCGAAATTTATCCTCGAAACAAACAAACTATACAAATGCTGTAAACTGGTAAATTGCGAAATATACAACTGGTTTGTCTCGATAGAATCCTGATTCATCTGCTTTAAAATAGTAATAAATTGTTATAATTTTCATTATAAACATGTGTAATGTTATCATTAGAATTGGTAATGTGTAGATCGTATTGATTTCATTACAGATATTTGTTAAATTGCGATGATAATGACGTAGAGTTTCTAAATTGGTCAAAATCCAACGAAAGAATCGACGATCTAGAACACAATCATGCTGAAATATACAGTATAACCTCTCTATGGGGTGGTACACAAATATACTCATCAGATAGTCGTCCAAATTTTTGATAACTCAATTGCAATTTGATTAATTTCAGATTAATCCAATTAAATCGTTGTTTTGTTAAAAAAACAATTACAACAAATTGATGAACAATCAAATAAATTCTTAATGTTGGTACTGTATAGGTGAAAAGTTCCACACCTACATTAATGAAATTGAATTCTTCCACAAACAATACGATTTCTAATACGAATTGTGTGATCGGTGCAATTATTGTAATTACAATTATGATAATAAGACGTATTTTAACTTTTTGATTGTTTATAACTCTATCAACCTGTAATTGTTCAGATTACTGATGATCAGGTTCAGATCAGATTTCGGTATTTTTATTCATATTTCTTGTAATGTTACTAATACCGTTCATTGGTAGTAGACAACTGATTGTAAGAATAAACCAACCAGGATCGTATTGGGGAGAATAAAAATACCGTTTTTTATTAGGTACGACTTCTTACTTTGTTAATCATCTTAATTTGATTTAATGCAATCACAATAGTTGTAATTAAACTGATATTCTTTCTGTTATCATGCTGTCAGCATATCATGTTTATGCAAATTTAAATATTTTCCTCATACACTTTCCACATTTTTATTATTATCAACAAAAAAACACAAAAAAAATGATTCATTTGAATCATTTTATCAGATTTATCATGTTGTTTAAAAATGAATTCTTAGCTTCTAAAATTCATTAATTGTCCATATTAAAAACAAAGAAAAATTTATAAAATATACAGACTGTCTTAACAATTTGACTCTTATTTATAAAAAGCTTGATCTAAATTTACAGCACAAGAAGAAGCTGCCATATAGTGATGTTAATATTTCTGTTACATCTCATTCCAGGATATACGTGCAACGGTCATAGAAAGTGTTAAATATAATGCACCGTCTAGATCAGGGATTTGAAACGGTTAATAACTGGTCGATTTTGAAATCGTTCATGAGAGCTTTTCAACTGAAACAGTATTGGTTTCTGTAATGCGAACATCGGAAACAAATATCAATAAATTCGTCCGAAGATTTTTCATGATAATCATTGACAAAGATGGAGAAGGATGATGTCTATAGAAAGCTCTAAGAATGGGTAGTAGCCTAACTTATGCGAAATCCTTAAGGGTCCGGTCCGTGTAATAGCACGCATGTGGAAACGAATCTGAGGTTTTATGCAAAAAAATGAATAGATGAAGCAAAGATCAATATTCCATTCGATTACAGTGTTACTGGAGCTTTGCAGAAAGCCAATAATATGAAGCGGAAAAGTTCACAGGATTTTCCAAAAAAAAGGGGCAAATCGTTTAATAAATAAAATTTCTTTTTATTCCTTTTGTAGCTGTTTGATCCGATAAAATTTATGTGAGTTATAGAAGACGATATTGTGAATTGCAGAAAGCAAATCTTTTTCCAAAATTCTTTACCGTTTTTCAGAAAATTCGATTTACAAATTTTCATTTTGGGGCAATGTTTAGATGGGTAGGCAACAAATAATACTTTAAAACAATAATGATAATAATAATAGTAACAAAAAGACTTTGTTTGACTATCTTGATTGAAAAAAATTCTCCACTATGATGAAAAACATTTGCATTATAATTAACGACCAGACGTATAAACCTCCCTTAAGTCGAACCGCTCTTGTCGCGCGTCAGCGACCAACCAGTGGTGCAGTGCGGCAGTCTTGATTCAATAATTATAACCACTTGGATATTCAATTAAATTCTAATTTTTTCACAATAATTGTTTATAAATGCACCTATAACGGTATTAAGAATAATAAATAAAAAAATAGTAATTCTACTGGAAAAAAAAATTATAATATTGTTTACACTCGATTAAAATTTGTCGAAATATAAAATTGTAATATAAAATAGAAATGGTGGTCTCACTAGATGTCCATACACTCTTAAGTGTATGAATGACAAAAAATGCCTTTCTGCCTTTCTTTAAATCTGTTTTTAACAACTTTATTCATTTAAATTAAGTCAAAAAATAATAACCTATTTGAAACAGAAATCAGTGGATAATCTGTATTTGAACAAACTAAAATTATCTTCTTTTTTGTTAGAATTTTGTATTTAATAAAAATTTTCTAAAATTATTTAATATTTCAATCACACTATTAAACTGCAAATCCGTTTTTAACACTGCTATTCATATTGTTTAGGTTAATATTATTAAAATACATCGTTTTTCAAATAATTATTAGAACAATTTGGTTAAGATATTCATCTTTTATTTCTTCAATAAGGTCTAATTAAACCTGAAAGTCTGTTCGGGCCATACATGCTGCGCTTATGGATCGAGTATAGTGGGGGTCGAGAATGCAGCCCCAATCGGCCGCCTGAAATTATATTGATAGTAATCGAGGTTATATCGATGGCACGAGTGGCTGATTGTAACGCTACTATTTTTAAAGAATACTCTCCAGATTCATTGTGAAATATAACTATTACACTAGGTTGGGATGTTCCGCTCGCATATTGTTGTTATTTTTATAGTACGATGCGGTGACGTCACGGCTCCTTCTAGGGAGTCAAAATCTTGTCTTTAGTAATTACCAAATTTGATTCAAAAGAATAAAGTTTTTGAAAAATGGCCATTTTGTCATTCATACATGATATTTTGCCGACAAAAGCTCAAATAGTAAAGAATGTGAAAGTAGCAGCCAAGTGAATCAAATTTCCTGTTGAATATTTCAATATTTTATATTTCCACAAATTTCAATCCAGTATAAACAATATTATTCTTTTTTTCCATCAGAAATACTATTTATTTTTTTTAATTATTTTTAATATCGTTAGAATGTATTTGTAAACAATTATTATGAAAAAAATGTAATTTAATTGAATATCCGAGCGATTATGATTATTGAATCAAGACTGCCGCACTCCGGCACTGGTTGGGTGCTGACGAGAGACAAGCGCGCGTCAGCTTAAGGAAGCTTTATACGTCCGGTCTTTATTCATTACTTGGACAAATACTGGACGTAAATGTCACATTATCCATCCGTACGGCGAAATATTTTTAGTTAACTGAACAATTTAATAGGCCCCGTTACGGTAAAAAGTCGTGTAGCAGCCGTCTATTGCCACTGTGTAATCAAATGGGAGCTTTTTCACATTATAAGGTGTTTAGTCGTACGGAAACTCTATAAAAATTTAGTATAAAAAAAAGTTAAGACAAATTGTCAGGGCAAGAAGCTGTACATAAAGCGTATAGTGTGAAACGGGCAGCGTCAGTTTGTTGCTTATACGGATTTTAGCCGTACGAGTTGATACGGTTACTACTGTCAATTGTTTTTGGCATAATTTGACATTTAATTTCGTAAAAACAGTCTTCCTGAATGTACTCCCTTAGAGGCTAAATTTCAAAATGTCGTTTCTTAATTAGTGCCCTCATCATCAAAGGAATGTAGGTACCATCTAAATTTCACGTTCCCGTGTTCAACGCTTTGGCCTTTACGATACAGTTTTATATATTTAGATTGAGTAATATATGATTTCGTTTCCATGGTAAAAAATAAATAAATTTTTCATATTTAGCGACAGCTATAATATTGAAATATTTTTCTCTGCGATTTTTCGTGTTTTTTTATATTTCCTTTGAGTTATTTTTGATAATTCATATACACATTTAACGGAAAAGTGTGTTAAAGATTTGGTAACATACGTAGTACGACGACAGTACTAAAAACACAACTACATAGAGCTACTGAAAAACCAACAGAAATGACAATTCTAATCATTGACGAAACGATGCCAAAAAAACGCAACTATATATCAATGATGAACACAAATGTTCAGATGGAGAGAAACGTATGCGTTTAAATCATACCAACGATAGTGATTTGACAATGAATAAAAAACGGTCACGTAGTCAATCACCACCAATAAATGAAAATACCAACGAACAATCAATTGAAAGACAAAACTCATCAAATGGGATGATAGAATTGCAGTCTAAAATGAAAATTCAAGATTTGTCAACAATGACCGATACACCATCGAAAATTGAGGGATTTGAATTCGATTCAAATCCAAAACCCACAAGCAATTCGAATCTTCCATTATCAACAACCATTACTGCAACACATGCAGTTAATCAAAACATTGTATATTTACTTGGCAATAATAATAATAATAATAATAATAATAATAATAATACTGGATTGAAGCAAATAATTGCAACTACAAGTAATTGGCGTTTAAATCACATCAATGATAATGGTTTATCATTGGAGAAGAAACGGTCACGTAGTCAATCACCACCAATAAATGGAAAGCAACAACCTATTGAAAGACAATTACAGCCTATAACGATCATTAACAATCTACCAACAACATCAATAACAAATTCACCTTCAAAATCTGATGGATTTAAATTTGATTTAAATCCGAAAACAACAACCAATAATAATAGTATGAGTCACTCTTGTGATATGTTACCAACAACTCCAGATTCAGTTATAATGGAAGAGGATATCGTTCCACCTAAATCTATAAGGTAATTGATTGAATTGTGTTTGTTATTTGTGTTTTTTTATTTGTTTATGCATTTTAAGGCGTTCTAGACGTGATATCAATTGCTTAACATCATCCCGTAAGATTGCAAGTCAATTTAACAAAGAATTGAAAGATTTGATAAAATCACTAGCTCGGCTAACCATAAGGTGAGTTCTTTTATTACAAAATCATTAGAAATATTTTTCATCATATTATTTCAATAAATCTACAGAGAAAGTTCAGAAAGTCACCATAAACCATACAGATATAAGCAACCATTGCAAGGCGGTAAAACTGGTGATTTTACAGTTCGTTTAGTATCGCCTAAGTTGTTTATCCAAAATACTACTAATTTGGCATCTCCAATGGAAATTGACAAGTTACCAATAACAACAACTACTACAACAAATCCTCCACTAAAAACTGATGGATTTAAATTTCATAGCCTCCCTCAATCTGAAAGGTAATCAGTTAAATTGTATTTGTCGTAATTATTGTATTTAATATTTTATGTATTTTCAGAGATTGTCAATCAGATATTGATTGGTCACCACCACCGAAGCGTTCGAGATTTTCGCCTAAACTGTGTAGCCAAAATACAACAAATTCTGGAACTAACACTAGATTCCTACAACATCAACAAATTTTACGAAAATCGTTTACTGGAGTTAATCCTAAGGTGATACGATACACATCAAATGGAGTATTGGTATCTCAAATGGAAATCAACAGGTTACCAACAACAACAACTACAACAACAACTGATGGTACAACACCAAGAACTGATGGATTTAAATTTCATTTAAATCCTAGTACTATGAGTAACTCTTGTATTACGGTACCAATAACAATTACAATAACTCCACATTCAATTATAATAGAAGAGGATATCGTTTCATCTAGATCTAGAAGGTAATTGATTGAATTGTATTTGTTATTTGTGTTTTATTATTTGTTTATGCATTTTGAGGCGTTCTAGACGTGATATCGATTGCTCAACATCATCCCGTAAGATTTCAAGTCAATTTAACAAAGAATTGAAAGATTTGATAAAATCACTAGCTCGGCTAACCATATGGTGAGTTCTTTTATTACAAAATCGTTAGAAGTACTTTTCATCATATTATTTCAATAAATTTACAGAGAAAGTTCAGAAAATCACCATAAACTATAGAGGAATAAACAACCAATGCAAGGCGGTAAAACTGATAACTTTAAAGTTCGTTTAGTATCGCCTAAGTTGTTTATCCAAAATACAACAATTGTTGGAACTAGGACAAGTTCCAAACAAAATCAACAAATTTTGGCAAAATGCACATCAAATGGAGTGTTGGCATCTCAAATGGAAATAGACAAGTTACCAACAACAACAACTACAACAACAAATACATTTGGAAATGCGTTCGATATAACTAAATCGGAAGCATCTAGAGGAAATTCAACTGGTTCTAAGACTAGATCTGGAGTGATACAGTGCTCATCAAATGGAATCAACAAGTTTTTTGTTTTTTTATTTACTTCTTTTTGTTACTTATTGAAATAAAATATGTAAATACCCAGCTATTTGTTTTATTTTAAACGGCTACGTTATATTCACGTACAGCTGTCTCTACGATGCATAGCACCGTTTAATCAATAAACTGTTTTCTTTGTAAATATGTGTATTAAATGTTATTTTCTAATCTTAAAAGTGTAAAGTGACACTATTAGTAAACATGTCGTAATTTATTTAAATATTAAGGCGACTGAAAAGACAGTGGTTCACGGACATTTTCAACATTCAGTTATAAAAGAAAACACCAATTTTAAAACACGTTTAAAGAATTAGAGGTGTCTATCTATATTGTATATTGAATTATGCCTGTCGCCATCTAACAACCATTTTTGTCATCACTTTGGACAGTTCCAAGTTTACTCAATAGAGTTCACTACAATAATATGAATAAGCGAATTTATGTAGCACTCGTGCTATTCCTATTAAAATAAAGGACATTTGTTATAATACGCGAGTACCATAAACACACGCACAAACACCTTTATGACAAATTCCAATTTATAATTAATCGAGTTGCTTGTGAGTTACACAAAATGTCATTCCTTTTTTGACAACTGAAAAAATTCAATTGTCTGAATTGTGAGCGTGCTTTTTGCGCTTTTTTGCTATTTTTTGTACATTATATTACGTTTTTTATATATTTTTCGTTGTATTTTAATTCATTTCACTTCACTCGGTAAGTTGTAACATATTTTTAAGCTCTATCGCAAATAATTGTAAGATCATTTCTAAATTGTAGATTCCGATTTGGACGAGGAACGAAGTGTCCCAGTGTGACCCGGTGCACCACCCCGCCCCGGTTGTTAACCGTTTACCATCAGATATAATCATTGTTTTAATTGAAAATTCTATCTACAGAACTTGAAATGGATAAAACAAGTCATGCCACCGAAGAAAATGTTCATCAGCTTGAAACTGTAGAGGTTTGTATATCAGAGTTACATATGTATTGGCAATATCGATGTATTGATTTTAAAACAACATTATTTCTAACATAGGCAGTGGCAACCACAAGTCAAAATGTCAGTCAAATGGAATTCAGGAAAATATTGATCCAGTACGGCTCTCGACTGACTTCAAAAATGGAAGAGATGCCAAAATAAAGGAGGCATTACAATTCGTTAAAAATTTGCCACAACGAGAACAACCGCGAGAAGTTGATGATGCAATTAATGCAAATGAAGAAATGGAATACTTGGGACAATTATTGGTCTCCATGAAATGTTTACGTCAATACCACGACGAATTAGTACAAAAAACCAGAGATGTAGAAGAATTATATGATCAAGTGTCTCACAAATACAACGTGCGTTTTGTTTTCTTTTTTGTTTTTGGCAGGTAGTAGTAATGCATCATTTTATTTTTTTGTTTTTTTTTCATTATAGATTTGTAAGAATGGGGGACCAAGTACTACTTGCCAACAACCCCCAATGAATGATTTAAATCACAATGTTGATCATAGAGTCGTGGTTGAAACAAATGAGAATCAGCAATCACAAATGATTAAGTCAAAACAGAAATTTGATATAATTAAGAAGCGTAATGGAAAAATTAAAAATACTAGTGATTTGAAGGGATATGTGCTTCTGCCACTTTAATCTCTGATCTAAGTACATGCCCAGATACAATGAAACCTCCGAACACATACTACGCAAATGTGAAGCCTTTTCTCACATAAGATTCATCCATCTAGGCAATGTGACTTTATCACCTACTAAAGAGATAGGTAGCTCTGCTAAAATTATATCTTCTCTGGGATATCAATATATTGAGGCTTAAAAATAATACATCAGCTCTGGTCAAAGTTCGAGAAGGCTAAAGAGACAAAACGACCAGTATAGTCTAACAGTAAGTCTAAATCTAAACCTATACAGGGCGTTTGACCTAAGAGGACGATTCTTCTATTGGTCCATTGTTTTCTAGTTTATCGAAGTATAAAATTTATCAACCTCTTTCGGATAAATTGAGCGATCTTTGGAAGGAAAACAGCTTTACTAGTGTCAACTTTTTAGCAAACTGTAATCACTAAAATTATATACCGCATGTAAATCTTCTAAAAAAGGTAATAATTGACTTGGACTGGTGATACTTTTTGTATTGACATGTAATGGGGGGAAACTTAAGGATAAGTGCATTCTAACATACACATTTGTGATTATGTTAGGTTTTCATATTTAATAATGAGGAATGTCTCTCTTGAGATTCAGCATATAACTCCTTTGAGAATCTTTCCTCGCCTCATAACCTGGAGCGTGGAAAACGTGCCGTGCCACCTTTTATGTTTATGTACAGTTACATATGAATTGAGCCGACCCTTCAACGGGTGTTAACTATAAGTATAAATTTAATCATCTATTTGAATATGTGTAAATTATAAATTAGTATCTCTAGATGATCTAACAGGAAATTTGCAATGATATCAGGAAATTTGTCGGGACATTTCAACTTAAAGGTTGATCTGATCCTAAAATTAAAATCAAAAATTATACAATACTGTCCACTATGAAATAAAATTTCTTATATACCTACTGCCATTTGTATTTCCAGGAAAACTTACATTTCTTACAAATTCTGGTTTTCTCTTACAAGCCGTTGAGATTTTGTATTTCTGCTAAATTATGACGTAAGTTTAACTAAAGATTAGGCTCATTTTGATTCCTTGCAAATTTTGTAAACATTTAACGTAATAGTACGTTATAAAAATTTGATCTATATTGTTGTTTAATTTTCAGTAAAATAATTAGAATTTTTGAACAATATCTTTTCAGTAAAGTTTATTTTAATACGAAAACACTTTATTGCTCTGTTTTACAGGTACGGTGATGAAAAGTCAATGAAACACAAGAAACGCTTGGAATAAGTGTTAATTTGTTTCTTCTTTTGATTTTAGATTAACAGATTCTTTATTTCGGTTAATAGCCGGCAACATCTAAACTAGTGATGGGCAGAATCGAGTACAAAGAATCGATGTATAGTGGATAAGATTCTATAACGTTTTTTGACTAAAGTTATAAATAAAAATTTGCCGTTTTC
>JAZBGY010001540.1:0-20357 GCA_037414755.1 Lydus trimaculatus
GCGGAAATGAAAAATTTATTCAACCAGAGGTCAGATACTGAAAATTTTACATCTGTATAGCTTTTTCTATTATTACTTTTCCTGTTTTGAATTAAACTAATAAATCATTTTTATTTTTATATTATTCTAACAATAAATATAAATATAATATATGCTTGTATGTGTGTGTGTGTGTATGTATGATGTATATTTTGAAATATTTGAGATTTAATCATTTTATTGGTAATATTTTAACATTTCGTTATGCTTTCACTAGTAGTGATCAATTATAAATAATTACAAACAATGCAATAATATTAGTTCAGTTGCGATCACCGTTTTTCTTATTGTAATTAACTTTTATGTTTTTGTCCATTTGAAGAAACAACCGTTCTTTGTTCTCAATAACCATTCAAATACCTTTTTTTTCCATTAAAAAATATATATGGTTTAATAGTTTATGTGTGTGTATATGTGTTTCAATTGTTATATATTTATTTATTGAAGATTTTTTATATTGATTTTAGTAAGTTTTAAATTATTCTCTTGATATTTTCATACATCAAAGTGTTGAGAATTACTCTATTTTTTGTTTTTGTTTTGTTTTTGTTAGTGTAATTTTGTAATTACTTTCACTAACTAAATTAATTTGTATATTATTTTGGTACTTTCGGTTTTAGAAAGTTAACTTTAATTAGTCAAAATCACGTATTTCAATCTATTTTTATGTAAATCAGTTGTTTTTTTTTTGCAATTTTACTTGGCATAGATGAAAAATAGGAAGTTGTTTTTTTTTATGGTATTTTTGCTCTCCTCTTGACCACGATTCGACTATTTTTGGACTCCAGTCTCCATCATATAGAACCTTGTCTAGTAAGGTCGGGAGTCTATAGCTATATAGTTCTTCAAAGTTTTTGGAAATTTATAGCAATCTATCTTTATTCCTTTTTTTTAGTACCATCTCTCTTCTTCCTTTCAGTAAAATAAGTATGATATTTTTGGAAATTTTCTTGATGATGTCATTTTGAATATATAAAATCTATTTGAAGCTACTATAGGAGAGTTAAAAAATATAACAAAATCCTTGTCTAGCTTTTATTTATTCGGTAAATATCGGTTTGAATCGTTTTATATATCAAGCACTGAAAGTTTAACTAAACGAACCAACCATCTGTGTATGGTTATATTTATGTTCGAATTGGATAGACTTGTGTAGAACTCTATACACATACAATGAAAATTTTCAACCAGTTGTGTGACTGAGCGCGATTTGTGAGCGTTGTTTGCCTTGGTGCTGTTGTTCAGGTGCTCTTTTATAATACTTGTATATGTGTATGTGTTGTGGTACAGGTGCGATAATGTTAGATTATGGTTGGTGAATTTGCCACATCTTGGTCTTAATTCAATCATCTATTGATGCCCAAAATTTTCGAAAATAAACAAGAAAATACAGCAAAACACTTCAAGTTAGTAAAGAAATAAACAAAATTTATTAAATTTTCCATATATAATATAGAAAAATTGGAATAAATATCTAATACATAATTTGGAACACTAATACATTTTTTTTTCCAATATAAAATAGCAAAATACAAGGCCAAAACTATACCGTATTCATTATTATTATTATTATTATTTTGCTAATATCAGTATTTTTGTTTAATTTATTTTAAAGGTTATGTTTTCTAAGCGGCATGTTTAGAAGCTTCAATTTAGTTGAGCTTTTGCTCTTGACACTTTTCCACCTAACTTAATTAACTTAAAATAAAATAAAAAGAAGAACTAAAAGTATGCTGTTCACTAAAATAGTTCAAGTCTATTTAGTGGACTACATTTTTATTTTTATTTTTAATTTTATTTCTAATTCTATTCAAATTTATCCACTGATAAATATGTTAGAATTACTAAAAGGTGTTATAATAATATTCACAATTCTATATCTATTCTTATCAGTTTTATGATAAGATGATTTATCATCAATAACATATCGTGCATTTTATTACATAAAATAATCAATAATCCATTTTTTTTTATCGCTGGACTAGAACAACAATACAGATCCATTAATTTTCTTTTCTAATTGTTGTAGAATTTACAGCATATTTCAATGATGTATTGTTTATGGTTTATTTTTTTGTTACAATACCATAATTAATAGAGAGCAGTATCTGTATTAGAGGAGTATTAGGGACAGAATCTGCAAGTTTTCTTAAAAATCACTCAAATTTAGCAGATGTTTAGTCCTAAGTATTATTATAATTTATTAAATTCTTTATAGATATATGTATATACATATATATTTTATTAGAAAAAGGAATTTGTGAAAGTACTAGCAATTGTTTAAATTAAACATATTATTAGTTTGATCATTTTCAATCTTAGGGAAAGTTTATAATAAAATTGAAAATAATTTTTCAAAATTTTCCTCAAAGTAATCATCAAATTCATTTATTATTTTTTATAAGATCTTATCAAAAATTCTATTAAAAAATAATTAATTGTTAATACATTAGTTAATTTAACAAAATAATTGATAAGATTTATTGTATAGTGATGTATGTGTAATAATAACAATAGAGAAATTTCTGTGCTTTCTCAAATCAAAAGATATAATTCGTGAATAACATATATGTATGTACATATACATATATAAGACAAGAGAAACCTTAACTGTCATCTAATTTGATATATTTGTGGAAACAATAAAATAAAAATTGAAATTTTATGTTTTCAAGTGTCATTCGTCTACATTTTTTAGAAAACAAACATAAAATTAGTAGATTTAGCACTATGTGGAACATCCAGTATTTCCAAAATAATTGCTTTTATAATCTCAGAAATTGATTGTAATTTAATCGAATGATTTAACTAAACACAAACAATACTATATACTCAACATCAGTATAAAATCATGATTTCTCTAGTTACATTGAAACGTATAATTTATAACGCCCTCTAATAAGATCTAAATACGGTTTAAGCTACAATTAACTTCTAAAATTATAATTAATAGTAATTGTTAAAAAATGAAAATGCATCGTTTTTTGATTGATTTGAGTGGAAAATAACAGTTATACCGCGTGTCCCATGGAAAAGTATTAAATGTTCATTTAATATTAAATTTTTGTTGGTTTGTTGTAACAAAAAATATAGATATAAAAAATTATTAGTACGTTGGTGACTTGTAATTTTTGTTCATTTTTTTTTGTTTTTTTGAATTTCCTTGAAAGTTTAACTTGCCAACGAATTTTTGTTACAGTTGACCGACAAAGCTTATTAAAATTTTTGAAATAATAAAAATTGTGAAAATAATGAATATTCAATGGATCAAACTTGTTCACTATAAATGGTGTTTTGATTGCTGGGTAATTTTTAAACTAGTAGTACAAAAATACATCTGTTTATATGGATGAATCACTTAATTCCTAGACTTTTAGAATGATTTAAAAGCTAATAAATAACAATTGAATGTTGGTTATATATGGAATTTTACATTTTTTTTCCAAGTCTATGTTTAATACGTTGAACGTATCAAAAAGCTTGATGAATATACGTTTTTCTACCTATTGAATGTCCAATTATTATAGAAAATATATAAATATATGTATGTATATAAATAATATAAATTATAGTCCATAATGACAAGGACATTCGCAATAATATAGGAAACGAAGTATTTCAAGTAATTAGTAGGATTTAAAAAAAAATAATCATTTTTTCTATACAATTAAACAAAATATTAGAATCGCAAAAAAACATTTAGTTCGAAAATTACACAATTTCAAGCGTTAATATCAACCATGGAGTGCTAAATATGGATTCAAAGCGAGCATACTAGCGAGGGGTACGCGGGTATTGGTTTCATTCAAGCTCATACTGTGACAGTGTCGTGAACATCCAGTGGCGGCTCAAGTGTTAGTAGGCTATTTAGGAATGAATTGATTTTCGTCAATTTCCATGTCTTATTTTACAAGTACAGTGTACACGAAATTCTACGCCACTGGCAATATCAAGTACATGTTAGTACCCACCTATCTACGTAAAGATAAGCCCGGATTCATATAATTATATCTAACCATTGTCCTAATAATATTTACACTCAATACAGAAAAAATTGAATCATATAATAATAAAAAAAAAAACAGACTAATATAACATCAATGGCGTTGAACTCAATTCCGACATATTCATTTGCATTCGATCAGCTGTTTTGGAGTTAGCCATGGGGTAGAGCGAGTAGAGCGGTCGCTTTAGGCGCTGAGTGAGAAAATCGAATCGTGAAAAACAACATTTTCAATTTATTCATTATTTAACAAAGCGTATGTTTTTTTATTGCTCTGGACACTCAAAAGAAGCACGGTCGGTGTACGTCAAAAAACTAGAGATTTAAAGATTCGCATTTTCATTATATGCACTCGGTTGACTTGACTTGAGATACTTACAATAAAAGTAATGAAAATCAATTTTACTTCTATTATTTTAAAATTGTTGTCAAGTTGAGTTTGGTTCAGTATACATGATTTCTTATAGTTCGTATCAAGTTAAATTTTTCTTTTTGAATATAATCTTCACGATGGGTCCATTATAGAAAAGTGAATTGCAATATAGCCATTATTCCTATTAACTGATTATCTAATTATCGGATTTTTGCGGGTCACATGAAATATGTACGCCAGTAGATGCGTGTAATAATCGCATAGATTTTTGGAGACACGTAAGGAGATTTTCTAATGTGAAGAAGATAAAAATAAGGGTGTAACTGAGTAATTGTAAATATTTACATGTGTTGTTTAGTTAAGGTAAAAGTTTTCAATTTTAATTAGTTAGTTTTATTTTTATCTGTGTTGACGTCTAATTTCCTAAAATATTTCCAAATCACAGTCACCTATTGAGTTTTTCCGGAGATAATTATTATCAATTATAATTGATAATCAAAATGTTTTTTATTTTTACGTAAGAAAAATAAATAAAAAAAAAAAGGTAAAAATTAATTGAATGAAAAGGATAATTATAAAATACATTCAAGGTTGAACTTGTTATGATGGACAACAAACTTTAAATGTATAAAACTGGCTGGGTGATTAAACTTGTATGACTGAATTTTATAATGTCGTCAAATATAAATGACATCATTTCATGTTGAATTAATTTAAAAGATGAATTGCTATTTCTATGTCTTATTTTCTAATTATTATTATTATTAAGATTTAACATTATAATTTAATTTTATTGTAGAAAGATATAATTTAACATGAAAAATGAAGAGGAAAAAAAATGAGTCAGCGGATGTCCTGTAAAGACACCAAATGTCATAGGGCGTTTTTTCGTGAATGCGGGCGGTTATCTTTCACTAATTCAAACTTCCTATCAATTTTTAGATGATTAGAAAACTTGTTGCCTTCAGGTTCCATTATAACGGAAGTTAAAAAAGAAAAAGAGAACACTTAAGATATATTGAAATTTTAATTTGATTTGATGATACTATTTATTGTTGTAAGATTTATATTAACCAATACCTTTGATTATATTATTTAAATAAATAACAATGTCCGTTGGTTGATTTTTTTAAATCTTCAATTTTCACACAACTATTGTTGGTTCATTGTACATGTCGAAATCATGTTGTTTTTGTTGGACCATTTATTTTCTACATTCTTTCGCGTATTGATTGTACTAAGGTACAAGTCACAACCTATTTATTTCATGCTATAATATTCGAAAAGGAAAAAAAAACAAATTGAAATTTTAGAACTTGCAGAAGTAATGTTTTTTTGTTGTTGTTGTTCTTTTCTCAATATAAAATCTATTAGAATGGAACGAGAAATACCAAGTATTCATCAATTTTCAATTTCCTAATTATCATTGTTTACTTTCAAATATTAACACAAAAAATAATAATAGTAATAATAATAATAACGCCCACAATTTCGTGTAGGTGTTGGAATAACCATAAATAAATTTTAAGATATAATCAATATTTTACAGAACTATGATTTTTTGTTGTTGTTGTTCTTGTTCTTGTATGAAACAAACCGTTATTTTAATTTTCTTTGCTTTCCATCTATCAATAAACAGTTTGACCAAACAACTGATAATTGTGTCTACTGTTATGGTGGCTTGTCTTTTTCAGAATAAGGTAAATCTAGGTATAACTGTTTATCAACATCTTAGAATTTTTTTTTTCTATGACTTATCGTATATACCTTAAAAGAAAAATCAGTTAAATTGTTAAATATTTACAAAAGAAATTAACAACATTTCTCTCATTTCATTAAATTTCTACTAATTGTTAAAGTATACAGGATGTCTCACGTCAACGTATACATCTACGTAAATCCCTTATTTATGCATTGAATTAGAAAACAATCATTAAATAAGAACAATAACTTAAAATTCATCTAAAAACGAACAAATCCGTAAAGTTAGAATCATATACTTTCAACGACAATTCCATCATGTCACTGACCCCTATTTATTTATCAATGAGTCTCATATTTTTATTACGGCAATTTGTCATCTTTTTGTTTATTATTTTTCAAAGGCAAATACAAATTTTGAAAACGAAAAAATTCTATTCGGAATATTCAAAATTAGTGGTTTCTCTAGATATTGTTGTAGGTTTAAATTTGTTTTTTAAATATTCGAATTTGTAAAGGTGCTACAGATTACTAAATTTTTAAAATTCTTCTCTAGATTTGTGTATAAATCAGGGATTTACTGGGATATACACCGTTACGTGAAACATCCTATATGTATATTAGAATGAAAAATTGATTATATTTTTAGTAGCTGCAATTTAAATTATCTATATCCACCACAATTCTATTTCAGTTAGCCCAGTTCTTGTTAAAAATTTTGTTGAAAACTATTTAGGTTAAACTAAAAATAGTTGTTCAAATTTAATATTTTATATGTCACCACACATTAGATAGATGATTTTATTCAACCCCTTATTTTTTTTTTTTTTTGGTTTGTTATTATTGCTACATACAATACACGTGTCTATCATTATAAATATACCCTTATTTATATAGAAATTTAACCGTAATTACTGCTCGAAATTAGTTTTAAACATATGTCGGATATGAGAAACGGTTAAATTTCAAACGTAAAATTATTATTTGAAAACAGCCCTGTAATTACCAAAATAAAATGAAAGAAGATTAAATTATAAAAGAGTACTGTTTGAATAAATATCATGCGATCAAAATAAAATTGCACAGTGTTCAATTATTTTTTTGATATTACAATCACATAATATGAAAAATAAATTTTTAATTTTGTAAAAGATTGGTAATTATTATAAGCCTTGGGGATGTGTACGGTTTTTTTTTTTTTGTTCAAACATCACGAATGTTGAATTACAAATTACATCATTTCTATTTATAGTTGGATTTCTTAATTAAAAAAGTATAAGTTAATGAATTTTTATTTTTAATTTTTTTCCATTTTTGAAAATTAAAAAACTACACAAACCCAATTAAATGGAAAACTGATTTCTATTTAGTTTATTGTTGTGAAAACGCCTTATATTTCCTTAATTATATCGTTGTTGTTGTTTAAAGTTTTTAAAACAACTAACAAGAAATACATTCAGATCACTTTCCTAGTAATTAGTTTAATTCATTTTTGTTTTGTTTTGTAATTTTATACAGTTTCTTCTTCCTTAATAAATAAGGTAAATCTTTGAATGAATTGATATTTATTACAGGATAAAACTCGTTGACCTGTATTTTAAAAATTCTAAATGCTTTCTTTTTCATCTATGTCATTATTATTCAGGAAAATAATAATTGAATCCTCGTCAAGAAGCCGTGAAATTATTGAAAATTCAGTTATTTCAAAAAAAAATCCTGAAAAAGAAATTAATATTAATTGTTTTTTATTGAAATACAAAACGGATTTGTGGTTAATATTTAAAACCTTCAAACTAATATAAATTTACTTTATTTTTAATAATAATAATAATAATAATAATAATAAAGTGAACATTAGGGTGTTGTATCAGGAAAAACTACCAAATCTATTCAACTGTTAACTATCTATTTATAAAAATAAAAAGATAAAATTTCTTTGAGATATAAATGGTACCTGACTGTATTCACGTAGCGATTTATAGTTGGCTGTTGTTTTTTTTTTGTTTCTAAAATTTATTTAAATAATATATTTGGTATAAGTCTGAAGATGTTTCGCAAATATTTATTACTATTTTTTGTTTTAGTCGACCTGTTGATACACGAGAAGAGACTATAATAAACTATTATTAACAATAGATTACTGGGTAATTTCGAAATCAGATGATTCAACTTTCACGTTCATGCTTTATTTTCTATGTTTATCACTTAATTCTTCATATAAAATCTAAATAATGAATAAAAATTCTAAAACTGTTCTACCACTATGATTGTTATTATTATTATTATATTGCGAATGACTAAGAAATTAATTTTGTCATCTACCAAATAGAACAGGTTTTTTTAGACGATTATGTAACAGTTTTTGTCTACTGAATGAACTTAGACACAATTTTATTGGAAGTTACTCAGTAACAGTAATCGATAAAATATATCTAAGGATTCATGTTTTAATTTAACGTTTTTGGAAAACCGCACTATTGTTTTAACGGTTTTTTTGTACACATGCACAGCTAAAATTCAAAAGAAGCTTTAACATTTTGATCCATTTATTGCTTGTTTACTTCCTCTTTATTTTGTCGAATAATTCGAATAATCGATTTTAATTATTATTTTTTTTTTTTTAAAATCAGCTTCGGATTAATCGGCCATTTCGTTATCCGGTCAAGATTCCGGTCTGGAGTGTGTCTGCTCACTATAATTTATAACTTGTTCAATTTGACCTGACCGACTTGGCTTCTACTCACTCAAATATCTAGTATTTAGTGATTCGAAACAGATCCAGCCACCTAACCAATAAGTATATTGCTCTTTATGTGTCTCGTTTACTCTTTTAAAAAAAATTTTTTTTCTCTTAATAGAGAAATAGTTTAACTTTTAGTTAATAGTCAAGTTGCCCGCCTCAAAATAGATCGAATATACATATAGGTTTGTTCCCAGATTGTTTCATATGTTTTTGTTTTTTTTTTATGTCTGAAAGTGGTCTGATCGTGATTTACACAATCATTTTACTTATATAATAATAAAACTTGTTTAAGTTCACAAGAACAATGGATTCTTTAAATGGAACAAATCTAATAATCGAGCAAAAATTTTGTAACTGAAATTTTTTCAAAAAAAAAAATACCATTACGCATTTCCTTTATAAACAATTCGAAACTAAAGAAAAAACAGAACAAGGAGTATATTTTTCTAGAATAGCAGCATCCATGCGTGAATTTGTGCGTGTATAGAGATCATTGCAGATAATTTACAACAAAAGTAATTATCTTAATATCTAAATCGATTTTTTTTTGTTGTTGTTGAACAACAAAAAAAAGCAAAACAAAACAACAACAACAACAAGATAACGGTATTAATAATTAGATTTATTAATATTTTTTCGTAATTTGACTAGTTTGACCAACTTCTATAGGTAATACACATATATTTAATGATGAAACAGATCTCTATTCTTTGTATAACACAATGGGTTTTATGTTAAAATTGGCTAGCGAGGAGGAGGAGAGAGAGGTTCTCTCGTTGTGTGTGCAGAATAATGTGCTCGTTCTTGAAACCGGTTCTCGTTATAACCGAATGTATCGATAATAAGAAGGACCCCCTGCATAACTTGACCCTCGAACCTTAAAATTTAAAATAGAAAAATAATAATTAAATATAGCATGATAGTTAGTTTCTTGTATGAATCATAAATAATTTAACAACAAATAGTAATGATCATAATTTTTTTTTTTTATATTACCCTTTATTATTTATAATTTTTACAACTTTCTCGATATAATTTTAATTTGATTTTTATAGAAGAATAAGAGAAATTATTAATTATAGTATGTATTATATGTGTACGATTTGTAATTATAGATAACAATATTGATAGTGTTGATGAATGAAAAATTGATGGTTTTCCGGGTATTGATTGAACTTGAGGTGAATGTTCTTGATTTATTTTTTCCCCTCTACTTTTACAAAAAAAAAAAATATAGGGAAACTATATCAAACTTATTCGTGTATATATTATTGACATAACTATTCATAAAACGAAAGCAGATATTATAAGAAAATTATTTTAACTAAAATATAGACTAGAAATAACAGTATCTCTGTTCTAGTTTGTTTTTAAAATTTGGTAATAAACGTACAACATATAATTAAAAGTACAAGGATGAAGTATAATTTTTTTTTTTATAACACACATTCTCTTTACAGTTTTATAATTCAATTCTTTTATAACAAATTGTGATTTTTATCTTTAAAATTTCGTTTGATGTTGTCTGTCTGTTTTGAAAGACAGATGTTAAAAATCTTTAGATATAGATAAGAATTTCTTACAAATCTATAAGGTTCTTTCCTATCTAAAATTCGTTATTAGTTTATACGTACACATATCAAGTGAGAGTTGTAGAACTGATTCAGAAAAAAAAATTAGTTTTTAACAAAGACCCCCCTGAAATGGTAACATTTAGATTTTATGGTTTAAAAACATCTGTTTATTCTAGCCAGGACTGTATTCAAAAGTTATAAGAAACCAATACGACACTAGAACTGTTTCAGTACTCTCATACATTTCGACGTGGGGGAAGGGGGTACAGAGTAGGATGGATTACATATTTGCGACGCAGTAATGAAATGAGATGGAAATATGTATAGGCTCCACCTCAGGGATGTGTCGAATAAACACAGTATAATTTTAACTCGAATAAATTCAATATATTTTAAACATATTTCCGATTAACTTTTGTTAATACTTGCCACGAATTTTTTAAATCACGTCAATTCCTTCATTATCATCGATCTGAGCACCAAGCAAGTTCTCTTTCACGATTAAATAGGTTTTCATCGTCCCAACTCCTTAATATCTGACGCCAATACGTCCTTTTTCAAATTAGTTTAGTTCTAGATCGAAGGCAACCTTAGTTTTATCTCTGATAACATGGGTATCATCATTTTCAAATCCTTTAAAATCGCGATAAATCGAATTTGGAGCGCAATAATTGGATTTTTGGTACCGAATTATAAACGGCGATAATCGAGGTTTCCTGTATGTACAATATCAACAATAGTGTATATGTAGTAGACAAATGGCTTCCCAAGTGTGTTCCGTGGAACCCTGGGGCTTCACCTAATAATTTTAAGGTTCTGCGAGATATAACAAAAGTATACACTTGCAAAACACCAAGCTCCATCATTAATTACTATTGTTTTTTTTTTTTTTAAAGTTGAGATAATAATGTTTGTAGCTATGACGAGTGTTCCGCGGTATATGAAATATTGTATTGGCGGTTTCACAGCAAAACAAGTTTAGGAACCAGTGCAGTAGACTTTCTTTTTAAAATTTTAGCTTAGTATTGGCTACCGCTTGTTTGGTTTTTTTTAACAAATCTTAACAATAGGAACCCACAGAATAGTGCACATCTATGTGCTTTGATTCATAGAACTCAGTTTTATGGCCTGTATTAACGATAAGAATCTGAACAAAATTGGCAGTTTTGTTAATAAGTTGGGATACACGAAACGTATTTGCGCATGTATCTAATAGTTTTCGTGATTTCTTACAATTTCCAGTTGATGATAGGAACGAACTTTATTATAATGATGATGACTTTCGGAATTGAAATGTCCAGTTTTGATACAATTTTCTAACTATACTTTTGTGAATTATTTTAGTTTTTACTAAAAAAAAATAAGTATATTTTAATTTAAATGGTTGTAAATATGTTTTATGAGCATTTTTATGATTGAAACAGTGTAAGATTTTAATATATTCTAACAGCATTTAACTTCTATTTAAACTTTAATGATTACAGTTCAATAATTACACTTCTGGTTGAAGCAGGAAATTAAAATTATTATAAACTATTATATAGATTGTTGAAATTACTCATATAAAATTTATATTGTTCTAATTATTTATTTAAAATTTATAAACAAATTTATATCAAGATAAACATAACAAGATTATTTTGCAATAATAATTTGTTACTTGAACTTGTAATCAAATCCATTGTTGAATTTTAAATTCATTCAATCAATGTTAACATGTAAAACACCGTTAGTTTAATGATTTTTTATTGTTTTTGTTTGATATGATAGTACCAGGTGGTAATAAACGAATCATTAGATATTGTTGGGTGTGTCATAAGATTATTATTATTATTATTATTATTGATCTATAAATTATTTTTTGTTCAATTTGCTATAATTTAATCAACTATTATAACGATCAACTTATCCTATATAATTTCTATTAAATATGTTTTAAACTATTCCTGAAGCCAATCATATGTTATGATGTTGTAATTTCAATGTTGTTCCTAATCTGGTAATGTGTTTCTGTGTGTGTGGGTTGTTGGAAGATACAACAAAACTTCCTTATTATAAATAGTGTTTAAGAATAAAATACAACATTAAACCATATATATGTGTGGTGTTTAAATAATTTCGAGATTCTTTTTATTGTTATTAACTTTCCTTTGGATATATCCGGTTACTTCGTAATATTAAACTTGTTTAAAATAGTTTATAAAACAACAAAATGCCTCTTATTATTGTTATCAAAAATGTTTAAAATTTATTTGAATTTCTTTTACATACATACATATGTTTTTGTTATGAAGGAGAACAACAGCTGCATCAAGAATACCACCACAATTCTTTTATGACTGCACCAGATGAAAAATTATCGTTTTATTGTTGTTGTTTTTTTTTTATCTCGTTAAAAATTCTCTCCTTTAATGAGACCCAATGGTCTTAGGAAAAAAAATATATAAGCCTTTCTCTACCTTTATCAGATCTAAAACTGTTCACTTAATATTTGATGTTTTCTTTTATATTACATTTCCTCTTAACTATATTCTCATTTTAATTATTATGATTATGGTGAGAGTAAAATCGTATCACTTACGGTGTTTTAACGGTTTTATATTAGTTTATTTTTATTTCGAACAAAAATTTTTTCACCATTTCTAGAACATGACTAATGTGAAATTTTATTTTGATTAGTAAAGCGTGAATTTATTTAATAATTACACTGTAATTTTTGTTTTAAACTATAAAAAAAAAAATACCCACCAAACTAATGGTTGAATAACATTAATAACAACAACATAGCCAATTTTTCTTTTCTAAAAAGTCATCCTACTCGTTACAGGTGTGTCGGTGTATCTCGTGAAGATGTTTAGAATCTCTCACAACAATGGAAGTTTTAATTCAATATAAACACACCTAAAAACGCCCCAACATAAAACATATGAATACATTATTTAGTCAACAATAATATAAGACGTTAAATTACAATTTCAACGATTATTTTACAAACAAGGATTAAACTAAAATTAGCCGCCAAACAAAGGTTATTGTAACAACACCCACAATTTTATAATTATTTCGTAAAGTTAATAATTATATCAAAAAAAAACAAAAACCTTCGGTATTATTTACGAAATTCATAATAGTCTAATTAAAATTAAAATGATTATAATTTTTTTTCCGGGTAAAATCTACCAAGGTTTTTATTATTCTTTGTTGTTGTTTTGGTTTTTAATTTTCACGTTATTTTCACTTGACACCGTAATAATTATTGTGGTTACTTATTAGAAAGCTTCAATTTGGCCGTTTTTGATTATAATAAGAAGATTTTTTTCAAAAACTGGTTCATTAATTGAATCTGGTTGAATTGGGTTAAATTTAAAACAACTTTTGAATAACAACAACAACAATAAAAATTGTTTACAATATTTTGTTGGAACAAGATCAATCAATCATTTTGGTGTTAATTATTAGTTATGTTGTTTTTTTTTTCTTCATTTATTCTTCTAGTATTATTGTTATTATTTAAAAATATTCACGCAAGTTTCTCATTAACGCATTTTTTTTTTAAATAACAAAAATAGGACAATCGCCTTAAGGCAGATGTTACATAATTATCTGTAATATCAATATATTTTAACAGAAATAAAACAATTATAATCATCCTATTTTAAAAGTTAATTTATTTAATAATAAAACCGAAATTTTGTTAATCATCGATAAATTTATATTAAATCCAGTAAATTATAAATTACTATGAGATCGAAATGTGAGGAAACTCGAATTTCATGGTATAATCATAAATTTTAAATTATCGACTTTCCACAATAAAAATTTAGACACAGAGAAAGGATAAATTTTGTTCAAATAATGGATTGAAAATTTTTTTTTTAATTTTTCAATTAAGTGATTAATTTTTTTGTTTATTTCTTACGCCTATAGAATGAATCCTTATAAGATAAAAAATTATCCTCATTGTCAGTATCGAATCCTTATAGATCTATAATTGACCTAAATACCGATAATAAAATTTAAATTTTATTCATTTCAATAGAAATATTTCATATAAAAATTTCGTTTGTTATTTAAACAAATAAAATAATTTTGTTCAATCAGATCAGATTAATAGAGCAATACAATGGAATTAAATCATTTATGATCGATTTAATTTGAAGTAAAAGCGCGAGAAATCTCTATTGAGTAATTTTTTCTTATTGTCTTTTGTAATATTTACAAAACATATTCTATTTAAAATTTTGATAAATTACACTAACAATCATTTACAATTAGTTCAGTGAAATTTATCACTATAACTAGTATTTAAATATCAATATTAAATAGAGTCGTTTTCTAATGCGTTATTTAAATTATAGTCCAGGTAGTTGTTATAATTCATCATTAATAGAAGAAAGTAATAAGTTAAAACCTATTCGTTATAAACCATTAACCTGTCTAGTTTTGTCACGATTTTAATAAAACGGACGATTCTGAATGATTACTTGCGATTTTATATAGTTATAGATTGTTAAACTAGAATTATCTATTAGATTGTTGGCTACTCGACTTTAATTTATTTTATTTATTGTTAATTTTTGTTGTTGTTTTCTTTATAAAGGTGCTGCACCGGGATATAGAAAATCACGGTAAAATTGTGGGTTCAGTAGTGAAGTTGTGTAGAAGACCAGATGCTAGTTGCAACACTGTCAATGTTCGACGAATTGCAAACGGCCTCGAAAGGCGTTGGCATCTCCTTTTCTTGAGATCTTTAGAATGGCAATGTTACTTAGAATCGTTATCTAAGAAAGAAAACTCCAGGGTAAGTTCAGCATATTATAATTTAAAAAATAATAATAGTAATAACGTTAAACAGCAACATTACTTGAAGATAATAGCTGATGATAATTGTTTGTATTTATAATTTACAATTAACTTTCTAAAAATTAATTAAAATTTATTGTTGTGTTTGTTAGTTGCGTAAATTTTTTGGTGATTTTATAAAAATTACCCATTTGTCATAGAATTTTTCATTGATGAAACGACGCAAATTTGTTTCTTTAAAAATAACTCAAAAAGACGACGACTTATTTTCCTGGTTAATGTCACAAAGTGTCCTCTAGGATATTTTTAGATAATGTACGATTTTAAACTTGTACTGATTTAGTTACCAAAAAAAATTTGTATTAAAATTCAAATTTTAAATGTAATTGATCGGAAGTTACTTACAATTTTTTAATGTAAAAAACCACAAATGACAAGCGGAATTCCGGTAATTATTGTACCGCTTTTCTATATCATACTGAACCGGAAAACAAAGGTATTTATTCCCAACGGTTAAATCATTTTATTTTTGTTTGAAAAATATAGTAAATTACAGGTAAAAATAGATTTAAATATTGTAACGAATTTTTCTATAAAAGTATAAAAAACAAAAAAATTACCGTAAATTATCATTATTGACCATGATGCGAAAAATTACTTGATTTTTTCCAAAACAACAACAACAAAAAAAAACCTAGTATCATTAAACTGAATGACATTCTTCTTGTTCAACTTCTATCGATTTTTCATAGAATTTTTCCAGGAAACTGTGGTTAACATAACTGTATTATCCCTTTGAAAACGTGCAACTATCAAGTTTCCAATTAGAAAACCCTCTGTTTGTAATGCTCACAAGAAAACCATACCATAAGAAAATTTGATTTTATACTTTTCTTAATAACAGTTCATTTAATAGAAAACCATCCCTATAAGCGAAAGAGTTTATTTTTAAAATTGAATAATTTGATAGAAATGTATACGAGTGGAAAATTACATGCTTCAGGATGCTGTAATTTAGCAGTCTTCAAACTTTTGTCAACTGAGGTAACCCATAAAACTATAATTTTCTTTTTACGGAGTAAATTAAATGTTGAAAAATCACTGAAACTGTGTCAACTTTATGTGTAAAATGAAAAGAGAAACATTATTGTGAGAAACAATAACAATAGAAATAAAAAAAAGGTGATTAATTATTTTAGATGTTTATTTAGCCTTGAAGTTGGCACGGTATTCAAAAATTCTTTCAAACATTAATTTTAATTTGCGGTACCACTAGATGGGTTTCATGGAACCCCAAGGTTTCGCTGAACATAATTTGAAGACCACTACTATAATTCATAAATAATGACTCTCATATAACGCACATTCGTATAACGTTTTAGTACGTTCATAGAAAAACGTCGCATTACACTGCAATCAGAAACTTTCTTCATATAATGTCTATATGGTTCTCATAATGTGCTTTCTTGTGATGTGGAGTATGTTCGCCGGAGGTTCAAACATTGTTCGAATTGTATGGCATTTTAATCAAAAGATTTCATCAACAACAACAACAACAAAAAAAACAAACAACACTGTTCATTTTTATTGCAATTTTAATAGGTTTTTTCTTTGGCACGAGCCACTGAAAGAAATCTGTAATGTAACGCTTCTTACAAATAAGTATAATCAGGAAAAAAGATTACAGAATTGCTAGATTTCCTCCAAATCTAACTAATAGTGTAAACACGTTGAAAAGAATCTCCTGCGAGAGGAAACGTGGTCGTAGAAGAAACTGTTCTTTGATTAAAGCTAGCGTCATTGCAGTATATGGGCGGCCAAATATCTAGGTACGCCACTGCCTGTATTTTCACTAACAAGCGAGACTCTTAGCGGACTGCTAAGATTATTAAATTATTTTTTTTTTATTTATCATTGGATAAGAAAATTAGATATTGACGTGCAATTTTAGAAAACTATCAAATGCTTAATCCAGTTTTTTTTCATGGTCGTTATAGATTAACTTTTATTTTTCGGTGTTTTTTTTTTGTTTAATTAAATTGACAAAATTGTAGTTTTGACAGGTTTATATAACTGCTTCATTGATATTCAGATCAAATTACAAATATGTAGATAATGTAACACCTGAATGATTCATACATTAAAAAACAAAAACCAATCAATTTGTATTTAGTCCTTTTCTGTTAAAAATTCAGTTATATTACATAGAATGGGAACATTTAGTTTGATAATTACACAATAATTAAAGTTTATTACAATCTATGATATTAATGAATTTTATTTGATTTGTTAATAAAATATAAAGATATGTCGTTAAATTCTTGAAATTTCCTATTAAAAATACCTAAACGACATTGATTTAGTATAGTTACATAAATTTTAAAATAATTGAAATTTTTGTTAAAGTTTTCATTCTCAACGGAACATACACGAAATTGTTTCTACAATCGTCAAAACTGAATGTCGATATTTTTAGGGTTTGGAAACGGTATAGATCGTTGACTGACTTAAGATATCCTGTAAAATAATAAAAATTAGTTCACAATAGATACAGCAACAAGAACTTGATGGAAATGGTTGAATATTCCGACTATAAATGAATATTGAAAATTTACAATGACGACAAACTGTCCAAATTTTGCAGGTAGTTTTGAGTATTGGACTTCTTTAAAATTGTCATCATGAAAAATTTTAAATACACCTATCCCTTGATTTGCACGGTACCTAATTTACACGGTTTTAAAATAAAAATAAAATTTTATTTCCGTTCATTTGCATTACACCATTCATAAATTAAAAGATATTGATGATCGCACTCTTTTAAAAGTTCGATTAAAAGTTGCACCTAACGCAGGCTTTTGTTTTACACGATTTCGATTTGCACGATTTGTTCAGGAATGTATCTACCGTGTAAATCGAGGTATGGGTGTATTTATTTATGGTGGCAATATTTAACCATTTTCATCAACTCTTTGCTGCTGTTTCTATTTTATTGTGAACTAATTTTACAGGATCTCTTAAGTCATTTAACTGTATATACTATAAACAACTGCCTAGTCATTTAAAATGAATTATTGTTCAAATTGTCTACTATTTAAAATTCATATTAAGTCGTAATCATTACATACAATGCATATACAAATAAAATATTAATTAACTGATAGTAAAGAAAAAATGACACTTTGATTATTAAAGATGTGGGAAATTATTATTAAGACAATTTGGGAATTAAATTTTGGACCTATACTCTATCTCTATAATCATTTATAATAGGGAACGTTTATGAATGACAAAATTATAAACATCTCAATAGATTTCATAGTTTTATTAATTAATGGCTTTATTAAAGCTTAAATATGGCTATACATATTTTCATTAAAAAATATGTCATGGTCATCCATCGAGGGCAAGAGGACAAATAGGGGTTACTCCTTCTCCCGTCAAGTCCCTTCCTTATTGTAACTATAATGTTTACCACTTTTACTGTGATCTAATTTTATTTTAATTTAATCAGTCTTTTAAGTCAATATATCATCTTTCAGATTAATCTAATGTTTTAATTATAGTCCGTTCATTTTATAATGTACCCAAATCGGTGACTTGTCAATTTTGACCGTTGATTGGTGAAGCGGAACGGATTACATAATAGCCAATAGTATTTTAACTTTTACGTATGACAATTAGATGACATTCAGTAGCGTACATAAATTTATTTATACATAACAAATTAAAATAATTTATTATTAATTGAAAGTATCATGCAATAAAAAATATGATAAATTCCCTAATTAATAATAAATTGTTTTAATTTCGTATATATCTATATGTACAGAAATTTATCGATTCCCATATTGGCTAATTGAATACTATTATTAGTCACATGACAGCTGTCAAAAGTACGTTACGGCACAGATCGGTAAATTATAGATTTTTTTTACTATAGTTGAAATCATAATTAACGAAAAAAACTATTGATAAAAACTAAATTTTCGAATTATGCATTTAATTTCTAAAAAAGTGTATATGTAACGGAGGGATATACAGTATGCTGCAACAAAATAGGTACATAGAAGAAACCCCACCCGCTCTCATACCTTTCATAGGAGTTAAGAACGAGATAGAGAGAAACTGGACAGCGAGAAATGACGGTTGTTGTGCCCACCTATCTCTATTTGAGTTTATTGGGAGCATGAGGAGCGTTACAAATTACAAAATATACTATGGTACATTTCTAGATAATTGTATCAGACATCAGATATGAGTGTGGGTGGTGTTGATGCTTTTTCTTATGTGCCTATTTTGTTGCAGCATACTGTATAGAAAGAGGGTCCACAAAATGTTGGATTCTTATACCAAACATGTTTTCTCGACAGATTTCTAATTATTATAGTTTTTAAGTCAAGTTGGTCAAATCCAAACAGATAAGGTGTACTTTAATTTTTCAGTAACTTAACTCGACATTATGTGATACAGAAGTGTTCACACAGACAAGTGATTAATGTTTATTAAACAATTATTCTTTTACAAGTCCTTTTGATAAAATTTTTTTTTCCTGTTATTTCCGGTGCAACTGGGTTGTTCTCCATATGATGAGAACATTTTATTTATAATCCTGATGTTACATTCAACGTTTACATATTTATGCCAACACTATGCATTTGGCAATCATAAAAGTAAACTGTGGATAAAGGGCATCGTCCTGAATTCCTAGTTTAGTTTTTTCTCTTTTTTTAATTAATTGTTAAAACAAAAAGAGGGAAAACTAGAAAGAGAGACGAGGAAAACATTTCTCATTTATGCCATTATTTGATAACATATTATCATTGTTGTTTTTTTTTTCATGTTCAATATTATCGCTTAAACAACGACGTGATTAAAATAATGTAGGATCTGTTTTATAATAAAACGATATCTTTATTGATTGATTATCTTGTTTATAAATTATTGCAATTTTTGTTGTGTCCTAATCATAGTCCAAATAAAGATATTTTTTTTTTCAAATTCATAGAATTTCAGGTAAATTTTAAATAATTTCATCAATCTTCTGTGTCTAATCTATCAAAAATGAAGACATCAAAAACTGCTTTCACAAATTTCTCTTATTTTATTAAACTATATTTT
>JAZBGY010001541.1:0-20339 GCA_037414755.1 Lydus trimaculatus
ATTTGACAGACACGCGCGTTTCAGCAGTTTCAACAAGCTGAATGTAAATGAACAGCTTTGTGAAAATAGGGAGAGCCGAGCTGTTAGAGGGTATGAGGATGTTGTAAGCAACCAACTTATATTTGAAAAAATCTATCTTTCTTTATCATCTCACTTATAGTATTTTGTTTATAAATAAATTTGAAAATATATGCGCATTTGAAATTTCGATTAAAACTAATTGGTAATTTAATTAATTAGGTACATTGAATTTTGTCTACAACATCTAACCAATGGTCACTTTATCAGAGAAACTGTTTGATCATCAGATTTTATCATTTCTATAGACATATATTTGAAGTCAAGTTGGCATTTTATGTCCATTTACGTAATTAATGTGTGGATGTTTAAAGACCAACTTCAAGCCATTACATTTGAGAGAATTTAACTGAAATTGTTGCAAATGTTTTATTTTGTTTTGATATTAAAGATTCTGTATTAGGTTTATGTGATTGGTAGCATTTGTACAATTGATAGGAGAGATCACAAATCATTTATTGGCCAACCCAAAGGGATTGAAAGTCCAGAAACAAACGCGCTGACACGAATAAAACAATACCGAATCAATAAAAGCAATTTATAACTTTTCTATTTTCGTTATAACCTCGTATGTTGTGTGTTTTCTTGTTGACAACTAAAAAGGCACTGTTATGTCTTTCTATTACGATAATACAACAATATTTACGGATTAAGTGTAGGTAATTTTATTTCAACATCATATAAAATTCGAATAAGAAATCAAATCTTGATTGATAGAGAAAAACAGAAAGAATAGGAAAGCTAAGATTGAGTTTCTTCATCATCGTAGTGTAATGATTAACTTTCTGATTTTTATTTTAACATAATACAGATTTGTGTACACGTGTTAGTGTAGTTGGATGAAAATTGGATTGTTAGGTCTATGATGAGTTTGGTTACGTGAAATGAACGACCACAGTTGAATGCCCAAGAGGCTATACTTTTTGATCAATAAAAAATATGTCAGAATTTTTTCTTTTTCTACTATTTTAAACAAACAACCATATCCCCCTAAATGTATATATTATAGACTTATCCGTTATATATACATGTTGTTTGTCACATTGTTCATATCCCTGGAGTCATTTCAACAGATGATAGAACGCCTCAAACATGCCCTATTTACCACAATTTCAACTTTGGTCGGCTTTTTTTAAGTAACTGAATTCGTCATGAGAATTGAACTGTTTCTCTATTGGGGATTTTTGTAAATTTCCACAATAATAAATTAAATTTTTGACAATCGAGTCAGAACAAGAAAAAAAAAACTCAATAAAAAGCCCATCAACAACGCAATAAATACACAATGACGTGGAAATTGCAATACCAACAAAGGGTAGAACTTGGCAGCACATTTAACTACTAAAAGTTAATAAATGATTAAAATTTCATGCATATCGCTCTAATGATAATGGCTTATCTGACACTTCTTTCAGTTTCTTTTAACAATTTTACCAGGTGTATGTTTTGTGAGATTTTATTCTTTTCTTGATTGTTTTGGTGTTTGATCGTTTGTTTGCGTCAACGTAGAAATTACCGACAATTAAGCAAATTTGGCAGAGGTTGATTCGCAAAAGTAAGTTTGCGCGAAGGTGGTTCTTCGTTCAGACAAATTGCAAATCGATTTAACCGGAACCAATGGACAAGGAAGGGTCAAGAACGTCGCAGAAGAGGAACCGGGAAAAAATAAGAACAAATGAGGTGCTATCTTAGTATTATGACAACAAGAGAGCGATTCTCCAATACCAGATCAATTTCCGATCAATGGTTAGCTAACGAAGATCGTCCTGTAACCCTTCGAACAGTTTACCACAGAATCAGAGCTTTCATCTTGCGTTACCATTAACAGCTCAACACCGACAGCAGCGTTTGGAATCGTGTACGTTACGACTGTACTGCAACCTAGAGTGGCATAGGTTCATTGATGAATTCAGGTTGTGTTTGGGGATACATGATGGACCTATGAGGGTCAAGCAAAAACGTACGGAACGTCGCAAATTATTCATTTTACATTTCTACACTCCATTTTAGCATTGTCAATCACAGACAAACACCAGGATGAATTCATTAAAAAAAAACAGTTAACAAAAGTGGAGTAAAAAGAAAAATAGGATAACTCCGTCGCATTACAATTTATTTAAATAAAACAAACAAATAAAAGTCCTCAGTCTTATAGGAAAGTTAAAACAAACAGAATATAAGAGAATGTACGTTTGTTACTTTAAACTAACAACTAGAAGTTTAATGTATTCAGTTTAACATTGTAAATGTAGAATTCATCAATACACCTGGTTCATCAGTCACTAATAATTAATTTCACCTTAAAAACTGTTTCATTATTATTGAATTCACATCAGTCGATTTTAAAGGCGATTATATTAATACTACTTTGAATAGTGATGACTTAATATTTCGGTCGACATACCCCCAATAATAATCATTTAACAAAGGGATCCCATTTATGACAATACTTAATACGTAAAGAAGAGCCCTTTCATCATCCGTATTAGAGAATGAATGTTTTTTTTTTTGTTCTTTGTTTGTTTGCTTGTTTGATTATTGATGAATTTCTAGGTAAAATTAAACCATCCCGCATATTTGATATTTTCCAAACTAGACAGGTGTTAAACTTTGTGATAGCTATTTTAATAGACTGTCCGGGATTTCTATTCAATAAACCATAGGAAGGTAACAGAGGCCTGTCTACTAGCTTTATAATTAATTTTGATTCCAATCAAACTATAAATACAATACAGCTATTGTTTGACTTTTAGACATGTTTGATTTTCAGTTGATAACACAATTACAGACTAAAATTATCATAATTTGAAATTAATTTAAAATAATTATTATCGATTAATTATTGATTAAAGGTGAAAATTATATTTTCAGGCTGTTGAGATTAGTCGTTTTGTCTGAATCTAAGATCTTTGACATCTCTATTATCTGTCTTCAACAGATTATCTCTTTATGTTGGTTTGTGATTGTATCAGGAATGATGAGAAAGTTGGGCAAACACAATCAACTTTTCTGTAAGAAGAAGATAGGCGGATTTTCAGCCACTTCCCACCTTCCAACAATTTTTTTTCTAAGAAAAAACAAAAACCAGTAAGTGTTAAAGAGTCAACTTTAAACTAACATTTTAAACCTACACCTCTCCACTCCAAAACGTCTACAATATCTACTACGTCTCAGCAATATGTTCAGTGGCGTGCGTATTTTCAACACTTTACTAGAGGATTCTACTGAGGTGCTTGTTTGTGTCGTTTGTGCCTTATTTGTGGAACAAGACAAGAACTATTTAGATTTCACCCTTAAAATCACTCGAGTAATCGATTGGTAAACTTTACTAAACTCACTTTCAATAGCTTATTATTTGTATAGGCAGATTCAAAACGAGATTGTACCAACAATTTCGAATACTACACATTAGGGTGAACATTCTATTGACCTGAACGCCCTCCGTCTTTGTAAAATGTTTTCTTGTTTAACAGTTTGAAATCAATTCGAAGTAAACACACGTGTCCGTTTACAGTAATTAACATTTATTGATTAATCATAAACAATCAGGGTATTTTGGGTTGTTTCACATAAATAACAACAAATCATTTACTGACGAAATCAATTTAATATTAACTCGGTTAATTTGTAATATTTGCAATGATAGAGTTATGGATGTAGATCACAACGTCTTTGATCACCGTCAATGGAATAATTTAATTTTAATGAAACTCCAGATCGATTGCCGACTGAAATTAAATATATTGAAATGAATTTTCATCTCATTGTGCATGTATTTTTAATATGCATCCGGTATTTGAGAATATTAAAATCCGGAACAATTACATTCAAATATTAATATTTTGTTAAATTGAGTCTACTCGCAGAACGATATTAAGTTAAATATCTTATCTTTTCATAATCGATCTTCTTTCTATAATGCATACTGTAAAAGATTTTAATTTATTTCGATCAAAATCTGCTCAACATTGAAAATATCAGAAATAATGAAGATGCCTTCTGTTTGATATAATCAACCGTTGGGCTACTAACGGAAACTTTCCGTCTAGAACGTATATATTAAAACTGTCAGGTGATGTTGAATAATCTCATCAACACAACTATTATGACATAATCATTTTGATAATAGAGAGATTTTCCATAAAATAACTTTAATAGACAAGTTGAACTGAATTTACGATGAATTTCATGTGGTGGATGTACCTTACATGGATATTTATTGTCACATTATCGTCGTGGAGACAAGAAGACAAAGCTTTATAATTTATTATGTTGGCAATTAATAGCTGGTCCTGTTAGCGTTAACACTGTAATACGAAAATCCAATGGCGTAACAGACTACTGAGAACGGATGGAACGAAACTGATTCCAGATAATTGAATGTCAAATTTTTACCACATTATACGCCACTGTATATATATAAAACTACAACTGTTTAGTTGGCTTTTATCAAACATTAATTAGGCTTACAAATTGAAAAATTACGTTATTGCAAATATGGTAGTTACGAAATATGTTATTGGGGCAAAATTCAATTTAATATTAAAAAAATTCAATATAAACGTTAATGTATCGATAATAAACCCTCATACGCTATTTTCATAAACAAGAATATTTCGAATAGCTGAACATGATGGAACAATATAACTAAACAAACAACGGTTGGATAAAAACCGGACAAATTAATCTAATTTTTTGTTGTTGTGAATAGAAACAGTTCATCAAGTTTAATTAATTAAAAATAATAATAAATGAATTCCACTATTACCGGTATCTATTAAGAACGTAGTAATGATGACAATTGAGACTAGAGCAATTCGGTCAATTGATTTTAATTTGTAATGAATAAGGGTGTGTAGAGAAAGGGGCTAAACAACCACAATTCTATCACAAATCTCCTCAAGTCCATTGTCTCAATTCGTCCATTATTTGAATATAAATATTAAATTCATTAAATCATTGTATTTTAAATGTGACTGTAATATTTCTTCAATTTAAGTAAACACAACAACAACGATTTTCATTTTAGAGCACTTAGAGAATTTGCTTTAACAATGCCAATATAAACAAAGGACTTATCTGGAAATGTTTTCTTTTCATTAAGTTTGTGAATTATTGATCACCTTTAACGATTAGTTATTGAGATGGTTTAAAAGACTTTACGTATATATTCGTATATACGTGTTTGAGTTAATGTTTTCAGTCTACTTATGAATAATTTATAATGGAAGAAAAAAAAACCCGAAGATACATTGTAACGATTTTCGGTAGACTACAATCAGATTTTGTATTTTACCAGAAAAGCATTTAGATGTTTCTTTTTCATTTTTATCCATTCACATCTCCATTATCCTTCACTATCAAATCCTCTTTCAACGGTTGAATTTTGCCAAACCACTAAAATATAAACGAAATTGGTTTTATTTATTGAATAATCAACAAATACTGAAATAAACAACGTATAAATGTTTCATGTTATTTTGAAATTTCATTAGTAACGGTATATTATCGTTATTTGTGCATCAAATCATAAAAGCGGTTCCAAACTTTAGAGGACATTTCGCAAATACTTTTTGACGTTGGAGGTGCTTTTAGAGAAGTTGATTAATTTAATCTAATTTTTCTTATCTTTCTCGATTGTTTTTAAAAATAGTTCAAAAACATACCAAGGCGCTTTACTTATCAAATAACAATTCAGTTGCCGTACAATAGCGTGATTTACAAGAAATTTCCGAACAGTGTTAGATTCAACCTGATAAGACAATCTTTCGTTAATATTAAGTTGTTTAGGGATCAACTCATCTTCTATTCTAAACCTCAACCGTGATTTAAGATCGATCTTGTCATAAAAAAGCCTAAGGTTTGTTGAACATAAGACTCACTTCAATAAAGCTTAGTTATCCGATCGAGTAAAATGAATCTCTCGTTCAGGAAATTCACACTGACTTAACAAGGAACGTTACCCAAGTGATGTTCTACCAGCTGGGTCTATTTTATAAACGAAGCTAAGAACTCCCATAATAGACCAGAAGGACCACAATATTTAGAGATGAAAGTAACGCCTAACATAAGTAAGGTTTTCTTCCATGCGTTACTCTGTATTTGTAAAAGAGTAGGTTGGGTACAATATTGTGGAAATGTAAAATAATTTGTATGAAAATCAATACTCTATGTTGTAAAATTGGAAAAAAACAATTATTATATTTTTTTTTCGTTTCTATGCTTTTTTGTTTAACAAAAAAATGATGCCATAGGCTTTTTTCCAGCATGAATTTTATTTTTCCAAATATTAACGAAACATGAAACAAACAAATATCGATCTTTATGGGTTAATTTCAACCATTAAAATGCTAGTCTTTGGTGGGGGTTTTACTGATCATAGAATACAAAAAAAAATTGACCTTTTTCTAAATCGCTTTCTTATGAATCAGAATTTAGAAAAGATGGATGAATCGGCACTGAATTGACTGTTTAAATACCGTGAATGTTACACAGTGAGATCACGTTGTGATCAACTCGAACTGATATCAGTAAACAAATAATTACGTGAGTTCAAGGATGGGCACAGTTGTTAAGTCATCGGTTTCTTCTGATTGTCGAATTTTATCTATCTAGAAGACTACAACTGGAACTAAATGCTCTTTGAAATTCAGTTGTAACAATAATTACCATTACAACAAATGGCATGATTGTAATTTCGTGAAATAGTTGGTCGCCCGGCGCATCCACCATTTTTGCATGCACTGCGAAATAAAGCAAATTAAAACTACAGTTGAGTCTAAAACTAAAGTAACCCGTACATTTACAAAATTTACCCTTTATTTACTAGAAATATTGAACAATAAAGCTGTACATATTTCGGCAACAACTGAAGAAATATGACATTAATCATGATGACAGTAAGTGGCGACTACCAGATCTTCTAATGAAGATTGCTAAATTTAGATTAAAATAAATCGATTTCTATTCCAGTTTTATCAGTTTGACGTAACAAAACAGAATTAGGCAACAATTAATTATGATGTTTTTTCGATTTTTATTGGAGTGTTGTTAATTAAACTTATTCTAATAAAGTAGATTTAATCTACACATTTTTCTTATTTGTCTTTCATAACGGATAGAATAAAACACAAAAATAACACGAAAGAAAATAAAACACGAACAAGTTTCATTAATTGTATAAACAAAGAACAAGAACGAAATGAAAACGTTGTTGGACAGACAAAAAAAAAAACTTGTTCCTCAACAAAACTTTCCGTATCATTCTCCACTTCCTTATCAAAACAAAATGGAATCTACTTAACTATTTGTTTTAGTTTTGCAACTATAACCAATTATAGTTAAGAACTTGTTGATTCGGTTAATATTCTCAACATAAGGCCATTAAATAAACATGCTTTCTATATGATTTATAATATTTGAAATGGTAAAAGTCCAACAAACTTTTAACAAAATACAAATTACCACCAGTTACGGTATTGAAGATTATTAGAGCACATTTTGAATATTCCACAAAACCGAATTTATAAATAGGAAGTTTTAATTGACTTAGGAATCACTAATAGATTTCTTTACGCTTTAGTGATCCTGTCATATTCCGCCGAATAGAAACTTGTAAAACTCATTTAAGAAATAAATGAAACATTCATTTTATCCGTAGTTATATGAATTATAAGATACAGAAAAACGACAAACTATTTATTAATAAAAAAGTTGTATTAATGTTGTTACGATTGACAATGAAATAAGGACCCCTCGAAACTGTTCATAGTATCGTAAATAATGCCATATCTTTATTGTAAAATAATTATCCTTGCAGAAAATTAATTAAAATTAGACCTAATCAAATCATGCCGATGTGGAGATAATATGATAAAAGGTGTATGTTTGTGTGCATTTAACTGAGCAGAACAAGAGATGCCCCCCATCATATAAACTCTAACATTATACAAGATTGATATATTTTATGCACACATGCGTGTGTGTGTGTGTGTGTGTGTGTGTGTTTGTCTGTATGTGTGTATATAATTTAATAGTAATACAGTAGATGTCGTTAATGCCTGGACAAGAAGTACGTTTGACGTCATCAGCGTCAGAACGCGAGCGCCGACGCTCTTGACGCTTTCTATTGGTGCCCAGTATAACGTCGACCGTGATTCCGGATGCCGGTGTTACAGTACGCTATATCTTTTAAAATATATAGATAAAGTTGTGACAAATACAACTTGGCAATCAGTTGAAAAGCTTTAACTACTATGCTATAGTTGGTGCTAGTAGAGTGAGTCATATTGTTTGTTGTTTATTAATTTTATCGTGTATTCGTGTTGTATAGAAGAGGTGCGTTTCTAGGATTCGTATCGAATCAGCTACCGCCAAAGTTTCAAACTCGGTTTAAATAAACCACCTGTTACTACTGTCTGACAGAGAAAGCGTGTTTGGACATTTCTACTATTAGAACAGTTTATTATCGAGAAAATTTGAATCTGACATGTCTAAATTTTAAATTACCACCTTAAACAATATCTTTATACTCTTATAAAATTTTGAATTTTGAATAATCGAATCTAATTTGAACTTTTAGGTTTGGAATTACAAGTATGACACTATTAAAAATCAAACTTAATCCCATAAAATTAAATACAAATCAAATTTGCTAATTTTCATTTAATTAACTGGACTGTACGGATGATTTTCTAAAAATTGGATAAATGTTAAATAAATGTCTATAATTGTATAGAAGTAGTAGTACTACTGTAGTCAGTGTTTGGTGTTTAGCAGGCAGGTGACAGCCCCTGTTAAAGTTTCGGGTGCTGTTCCGAAACCATCAGAGAAGCCACCGCTCCTATAGGTCTGAGGACGTCTGTGTTCTGAACGAATCCAGGTGCCAGAATGAGCCATGGCGCAGCTACCATCGCCGCGCCTGCGTCATTACAGGTCCGCACTCGCACAATTAGGGCCACACAGTTAATACCCATTCCCGGGGTTAACGACGCCCCAGGTCATCTGGGACTGCTTTGTCATGCAATAATTATAACACAATTTTACAGCATGTTGCTAATTTTTTTTATTGAAAATGCACACTACTGCAGCTGTTAGCGCATATCTGCACAAACAACAAGCACCAATTTTCTTTAATGCATTTATATACGTATATTTCAATTTGTTATCAATAGAATTTATTAAAATTCATTTGTTATTGCAGGACAATGACGGCCATTTGTTTCGTCTGCAATCTACCGATTCTCTCCCATCAAGTGGGATTAGTATGGCAAGGAGGCAATGGATGGGACGACTTAGTCCGCGAGCAAGTCGAAGAATCAACGATTCGACAGCGACTAGGTGGTCGACGAGATTCAGCTACGCAAATATGCAGCATATCACCACCAACAGAAACACAAGAAACTTCACCACCAACAACAGGTACCACACGACGACGTCGCAGTTCATTAGCCCAACTCACAGATATCTTGCGAGAATGGGGAGGATCGACGAAGAGTCGTCAGAAACAACTATGCAGACGAGAAACTTTAGCAGATCTAGCCAGATCTTTACCATGGGGACGACAATCAACAACGGATACGGGTCCAACACCCAGTATCTCAACCAGTCGGAAAAGAAGAGAATCTAGCGCTGATTCTGGTATTAGAAGTATAAGTTCAAAATCAAGACGTGATTCTCATCACACTGCCCTATCGGATTTCCGTTCAGAAGTAGCTAAACTGTGGCAACGTAGGGAATCCACTTCAACTAGTACGGCAATTGTTAACGCTAGTACTTCACCACGACGAGGTAGTCAAGAATCCAGTAAAAGTGGACGACGTGATTCAGTTTCGCATTCTCATTCTCATTCCCGAAGAGGTTCTGGAGAAAGTGGTCGCAGTGGACGTCGAGATTCGACGAGTATCATTACACCACCTCCACCGAAAATTGTTGCAGCGCAAAAGAAAAGACGAGACTCTCGAACAATAGTCGACACACCTTATTATCGACAAGAGCAAAGACCATCTACTTCCTCCACCGCTTCTGATTCTGCACCTCAAGGAGTACAAGTCACTTGTACCATTGCAACTTCAACGGATACTGGTAATCAAGGTATCACACCTCCAACTATTATTATGTCTAGTGTTACACCGCCTGCTACGTCGCCTACAGTTCAAACTACATCCCCTACACATCCCTTGTTAGCAACACGTCGAGACTCAACAACACAATGTGGTCGATTGGGACGCCGCGATTCTCGTAGTCATGCCAGTCCTGAAAGGTCATCCAATAAATTATCCAGACTCCAGCGACAAAACACCGCATATGATGAAAGTTGCCTACCACCAGGTGGTTGGAGCCGAAGAGGTTCACAACCTACAGCTCTTAGTCCTGATGTTGATGATACTGGCCGTAAAGCTCGACGTGACTCACTTAGTCCAGACTCAGCATCACGTGGCCGTCGTGATTCTCGATCACATCTAAGTCCAGATCGATCTGGTGAACGAGATATTAGTCCTGTACGAAGAACACGTCGAGGCCGTTTGAGGCGACAGTCTACTAGTGTAGCAAATCGTGGTCCTGGCCATCGATCACCAGACAGTTCTAGTTGCTCAAGTCGCGATCCAAGTCCATCTAATCGACCTGTACCACAAACAACCGAAAATTATCGACCGGCAATTAGAAGACAATCAACTACTGAAGAAATTTTGATAGCTAGAGGTTTTCGTAGACAATCGACCACTGAAGAGATGATACGTTGTCGCAATTTCCGTAGACAAAGTTCACAGAGCGATGATTGTCAACGGTATAGAGGTAGACGTGATTCAAGTGCACAGATATTGGATGGTACAATTGCATCAATGACTGTGGAGACTTCAAGTACCTTCTTTGATTCTAGCACACAAACAGGTGAGATTTGTTTTTAACTCAGAGCGCCCAGATAATAGATTATTATTTTTCTCTGAATTCATTATGAATGACATACTTGGGCTGAAATTGTTGAAGATAAGTGAATTTGTATTCCTATCCGTGCTTTTGAATTATTCATTCAATGTTAAATTTAATCTCTAGCTTTTCAAATTTTTTTGTCATTCCTGATTCAGTTTTTAACAACTAACTCGATATTTCGAAATGTATCATATTTACAACGTTCATATCAAATATCCAACAAAAAAATCCAATTCTTACTATCATTATAAAACAAAAACAAAAAAATAAGAAAGTAATTTGGCAACATTCGTCATTTCTCCATACGTTTAATGATAAAAATTGTGGTAAGATAAAATACAACCACTTCCTGTTGTGCCCCCTTTCAAATAATATCTGTATAAATTCATTTGTTGCAATCGGAAGGTACAAATTCAATGTGCGCGCCGGTATCTCAGTAATATTTGCGATAACACAGTTGGTAATCGATCTGGAGGTGGGGCTAAGCGCCCCGACGCTAGTTCAGTGGTGCCGTGGCATCCGTTGCACGTGGACGCTAACACTAAAACAATTTTTATATAAAGTGCATGCACTCGCTTTAGTTTTACTATAAAATAAATAAAAGACTATATCTATATACACATCATATTAGTGTTGATTATGACCAACGCCCCAAATAACACGAATTGTATATTTTGAAAGAACTGAATTTATTAAAGTAAATTTTCTGTTGTAAATCACCAAGACGAATCCTGAATATGATTCTATCGACATCTCAACAACGATTCCAGGTAGTGAATCTGTTTCTGCATTTTATCTGTATGTGTGTGTGTGTGTGTGTGTTTTCTTTTCATTTTCAATAAGTTGGCGCCATTTATCAAGGAAACTCATTATTTGGATTATCTGATAGAAGCAAAATAAGATTTTAAATGAAACACAATCTGTTGAATGCTGTTGCTGCTTTTCCAACTTTTTGTCCTTTTAAGCCAGTCAAATACAATACAAACGCTTTGCTAGCTTAAAACAAATACGTTTATTTGTAAAAAATTGAGCTGTTATTGTACAATAATAGTACAACAAATTGCGATTTTCCCTCTAAAAAATTTTATTACAACAAATAAACATAATTATTGTCAACAAATCGAAAAAGATGGGTTTTCATATCGTGTATTTTTTCGTCCAATATTTTGTCGTTGTCATTGAACAGTTCAACCATTTCAAAATAAATATTGACGCTTTATTGGCAGGCTGTCATATTGCAAAATATTACCTGCCTACTATCATTCAACACTGTGTTGTGCCAAAATGCAAATTCATCTTATTGTGGGTGTGGAAAACTCCCAACATATGTATTTATGTGCGTCAATCAACAATGACCATTAAACGATAAATATTCCCCTTTTTGAAAAATTCTATCGTCCCAAGTCATATTTCATTTGTGCGCTTATACCTTTAAAGCCGTTTAATCGGTCCCTTCTATATTTCGTAAATCAACGTGGAAATTGTTTAAAACCAAAGTGAAATAAGAAAGCGAGTGGTAGGCCGATATTACTCATAATCAACGTGTAGAATTAAATTAAATGAGACAATACAGCATCTTGAAACTTCCTTTATTAATACCATTAGGTTTGCTCTTTCTTTCTTTCTTTCTACCACTAATCTTTCCAACTTATTAAAATCAAGACGAAATTAACAGTAAATTTTCTATTTTTAACAGAGAGAAATATAATTTAATTTCACCAACATCTTTGATATTCATTAACACAAACTAAAGATAAATATTCAAAATTTGATATCAAAACAAATAAATCTGGTGGAATATTTATTTTCCATCCTAAAGAAAACTTTCTATTAGTAAAAACATACAAATTCGCAGCAAATGTACTAACTTAGAACAACTCATTTATGTTTCATTTGGCTGTATATTCATGAAAATTGCGTCAGTAAAAAGGTCACCATTCGTATTAACCCCCCAGTCAGAGGTCTCTTGTGTGGTGAGGCACTAATGCGCCCCAAGTTACCACCCCTTTCAGTTGAAATTCAAATCGAACAGAGCCGGGCCCAACCAGTTGAATAAAATTAATTAAATCTCTAATGGTCAATAAAAATAATAATAATTATTATTAATTGTAGAACCGTCACCAATGTACGACAATAACCACTACCACGAGGAGTGTTTGCGATGCAATTCGTGCGGACTCAATTTGACAGGTCCGAATCAGAAGCGAGCCAGACGCTTCAAAAACCAAATACTCTGCGATCTACATTTTGCTGACGTTGCCCTTATGGAGTGTTCAGATTTTATGCAACAATTGCGCGCTTTTAAGCCACAATCATTGGGATGTGCTGTGGCCAGAAGGAAATCATCAACTACGCTTATATTTCCACTACCACCTCAAGCTTGTTCAGGTAAGTAAAGATTAATGAATTTTTCATTTATTAATAATAATAATAATAATGAAATAAAACGATAGAATTTGCTGAAAGTATTTAGTTTTATTTGTTGAACTTTCTAAATTAACTAAATTTGTTGCAATTTGCCATTTTTACATTGTTCTGTTGGCCGCTCTTTGAGCTTGTCTGGAGCGTTGCTGTGGTGCTTTCCTTACCTAAAAAAATATATTTCTATTATTTTCTGATTATGGAAATTTAAATTATTTTGTAAATAAACGCTAATATGACACATTTCCATGCTGAATTGTAGATTACGTGACAACTTCCCCTTATTACCCGAAAACATGCTTTCTACACGTAGATGAAAATTGAATGTCAACAAACATTAATCGCCTGTTTATCCACAAAACACCACGATTAATCTTCTATTCGTTTTTAGTTTTTATCATGAAAATTAAATAATTGTAAAGTGACGAAAGTATTAAATTCTAATATACACGATACAAGTAGTTTTAACGTTAAAATCAACATTCAATACACGTTCAACTTTACATGTCTTCTGCAACTGTAAATAAGAGACTAGCTTTATTTTGCATTACTTCAAGCGTGTTACAACAGAATCGTGCCGTGTAAAATAAAGTTTCTTAGTGTTGATGCCCGTAATTTTACTGTGTAAAAGGATCAAAAAAATTTCCGAAATTCCTGCAAAATCTTAATTTATTGCGTTTTTTAATATTCCAATATCAATAATCATATCCAAAGGAAATTAGTGCAAATCCAATGATTTACACTCTCACATTGACTAATGTAAACATTAATTTTTTTAGACTGGCATCAAGTCTACTTATATGTTCACTAAATGTTATTGGATGTGGTGAATCAGTTGTTAATATTTCAATTAGGAAATCAATTAACGTAAACAATAGTTCTTTTACATCTACTAAAATTTCTCTTACATCATCAACAATATCCTTAAGTAATCCATCAAGATCCTCCGATAATCTATACAATAATTTATCAAGTGTCTCGAATACTTCTTTCAATAGTTCTCTAACGGCCTTTAGCAGACTCTTTACCGCTTCAAAAATTGATTTAATAACATCTTCACCCAATAAACGTGGTACAAATTCCAATATTGATTTTATAGCGTTCTCTATACCATGGGTGATACGGGCTTTAATTTGAAATTTACAAAATTAACATTATAGAGGATTAATAAAAAAATATAGAAAATTTACCAAGTGTTCCAGTATTGATTGCAGTACGAACTGCAGCATTCAGTGGAGTACCGTTAACACTAAGAACACCAACAACTAAAGCAACAAATAATATTTTACCAATTGCCATTGTTATTATTATTGTTATTTTAAGTGCACTGAATTGTGGAACTGCCAATTGACCGTTTCAAATTTGGTATTTATAGAAAAATCGGTGTTTTATCCAATTCAGTTTTAGCACGATTTTGTTGAAAAAAATCCATCTTAATTACCCAAAAAACGTATTTTAATACGTGCTAATCTTGTTCATATAAATTAACACAAATTCCATTAATTTTTGTTAGAAGACTTAAAATAACACGTTCCTCAAACAACATTATCAATAATTAATTTAAGAACAAAAAAAAAATCAAGTTTTAACACTTTTATAAATAAGATATGAGGGATTATTAACAAATTACACTTTTGTTTATATATGCACTTACGAAGTTTACACAACTTTCTTCTATAGTTCTTCGAAAATTATTAAAGATTCAATAGCTATCAGGAAAGTTTCAACTTAACTTTTATATAACAAAAATCGATGATGATAATAATAATAATTGGTCCCTATGTTGGGTAAATTTTCAGTATCGTTTATCCTTATTCGACGAATTTGGCGTCAATCCCTCGATTTGCACGAAATTTTCCCAAACGGACCCATTTCTACACGATTTGAAGTGGTCCAAAGTTTTTCTATACTTGAATTACACGTAAAAAGTATCTTTCGTGTGAATCAAGATAAGCGTTGCTCAGGAATCGCAATGGAAATTTTTGGACTAGACAAGAATAGAATTTTCAGGTTTCTGTATTATTGTAATAATATTCACATAATTAATGTAAAATGATATTAATTTCCTGTCTTTATCTATACTATCCTGTTCATTGTCTTCTTATTTTAAATAACGAACTGGAAATAAGTGATTTTGTTAAATATCATCTTCTGATAAAAGACATTTAGTCGTTTATAATAACATTACAGTCGGTTTAACTAAAATCCTGAAAATCATGAAACTATATCGTTTATTTGAAATTCAACTATAAAACTTAGGTGTGGTTATTGTAAAATCTATAAGTGTTTCTTGATTAATTTTAGAAATATACCCTCTAACAACACGATTTTATCGACTAGTAAGTACATAAAAAGAAATAATCAATATAGACGATTCTGTCTAATCTTAAAAGCTAGATTCATTATAAATGAGGGGATTTCTATCTAAATATTTACTTTTGACACTCTTGTTTGATGGGTTTGATTTTTTAATAGACGATAAAAATTTTACAATAAAAATAAAAAAAAGGGTGGAAACGAACAGAAATCAATTTTTCAAATGAATATTGCTGAAAAATTCCAGTTTTGTTAACAAAAACCATCAATTTTTCATATAATATGAAAATTATATGTCGCACCGTGTTATTTGACGTCTACATGTCGCTAATAACTGACGCGTTATACGAGACTCAACTTTAATGAACTGAAACAATTACTGGGTAATTTTCAAGTTAAATACTTTAATTATATGTGATAACATTAAGCTACAATTTAGCATCCTTGTAGGTCGAATATTGCTAGATTTAAGCTTTTGAATGAACTTTTGCATTTCCAAATGAGTTACACGGACTCTATTATTGTCGGAAAATGCTTAAACAGGGTCTGGATTGTTGGATTGACGAAAAGGGAATAGACACGTGGATGAAAGCTTCGATATAGAGAGGATATCTACGAATTTGCTATAGTTTTAATCGAAATAAGCTGGATATTTCAAAAAAACTGTACATTCTGTGTTACAAACAATTCCACTGTAAATAGAAATTTAATTAAATTCTAGTGAATTTTATCTTAGAACGTAGAAATTCAAATACCATTCAACTAATTCGAAGAGATGTGAATTTTTCGAATTTACCGACTCGACTTGCTCACTCAAATTACCGTTTGTTACCTAAACCTACTCTCTACGAATCACCTCTTATAGTTCACGATAATTTTGTTTGCTTTTCTATTTGAACAAATTGTTGGTTGGTTTTTTTTTTTTTTTGTTATTTTATTTTATCACGACCGTTTTCTACGCACTTTGAGTGGATTCGTAAAAAGCAAGACGAAGCTTTGAAAAAACTTTCAATTGTATTTCACTTTCTATTTTGAAACAAACAAATTCGTTTTATGTAACGCAATTAATTTGATATGTTCAGAATTAAAATTTGTTTCTGATTTTTTTAAAGATAAATCACAAAGTCCACACAGCAGGATGACATCCTATATGAAGCTTGAAACTAAAGATTTAATATCGGCTGGAAATAATCCCAAACCTGTCAAATTTGCATGAATCTTTAACCAAACGGGATCAAATCCACTGAATAATCAGTGAAGTATTTTTTTTGTGTGTATGAGGAAAAACAACTTCCCATTTGAATTGACTGTAATTAAACAACAAATTCAATATAAATCAAATTTTCGAATATCTAAAACATCAAACGTTGACTGTTATTTTCAATCAATTAACATGTGTGCGTTTAATTAGCGATTTTAATTAGAAATGTTTGTTAATTTGCCAATTACAAAACCACAATTTCGCTGATAAGTTAGTGTTGTAATATAGAATCGAATAAAAATATTCGTAGATTCATGGATGTTTTTCATTTTTAATGTATAGGGTTGGATTGATTCAATTTATATTGAGGCGGCAGTTGATGAAACACCGAATCCCTTGGGTTTATTTACATACGACACTTTTGGGAAAATTGGAAAACTATCTCAAGGTTTTCACAGCGCATATACAAACCAATAGCGTGTATACGTCTCTTTTTTTCTATAAAACACTGTCTATACAGTTGTAATAAAAAATCTTGTCATCTTTCATGATAATAATTTGATAAATGCGCTTCAAAATGATCGATTGACAAACACAAAAGGTGGAAACATAAAAGTCAACTTCTATTATCATGCAAACGTTTAACAAGAACTTCAAATGTATCTTTTATGAAAATTATTTGACCTACAGGTGTTTGTTGTAATAATCGCATTTGTTTATAACTTAAGTGCAAGTTGGAAGCTGCAACAATTCACACTTGCCTCTGCAATGTTTGTTTGACAATCGCTCCATTAAACCTACTTTACGAACAACTACAGTATTTTGCTACAAAGTTCTTATAGTTAAAACCTATTCATATTCGCTGATAATTTTGTGTACAGACAGTTACCACAATATGGGGAAACAAACTGAATTATAGCCAAATATTTTAGATACTGTGCGATACAATAAAAGTTGACGTCTTTTGTATTTGTGTTGGATCCCAAAGGATTTTCAAAACAACAAAAGTAAAATAAACTTTAATTGAATATGAAACGAAACTTTACTGAAACTTGAGCGAAATAGCCAAAGTCGAGAGAACGACATTCATTTCTGTAAATAATGAGACTTTAATTTAGTTAAACGAAACAGGAATATGCAGAAAAATATCATTAGTAGCGTCCATAATTATTACTGAAAATAATAATTAATTAAATAAAGTTGTTTGTCAGTCACTCTCGTATTATTTCTTCTATCTAGTAGAATTGTTGATATTTTTTTTTATTACAAAACAAACTAACAAGCTCGACTGAGTAAACAACTCAGATGTGTACAAGTTTCAATTTTTTACTATATTTTTTTTTATAATTAACTGTCAGGTTTTTTTTTGTTTATTTGTTTTCGCGTTTATCCCATGTATGTAGCGTTTGTATTTCATTTCTTCACTTCAAATTCTATCTGTTGATTTGAGCACATTGTGCTCTATATCTAACAACGTTTCTATCGATTTCCTCTCCTATTTATTTGTTTTTTTTATGATTAATTAGTTCAACCGCTTATTTTTAGTTGAAAATTGGTGGATGCGCCGGGTGAATTACTACCTCATCTTACTATTATTCATAAAAAGTTGAAAATTGAAAAATACGGACATAAAAATAGGTTTTCACTGTCTAAATGTTGAAATATTACGTATTCCAAACGTGCAACAAACTAATAAGAAAAGGAAGAATTTAGATATTTACGAGAGACCACATGTTCCGGTTACACGTTATTGTTGACATGAATACCCCGGAATTGTCCTCTATACCCCTTCTTTACATACTTCCATGCCCTATTTCTTATAAAATTGGAATTCTAATGTTGATAAAGTACAATAATCTTCGGTGCACTATGAGAGAAAATTGGGTTTTTATCGGCAAACACTCATTAATCTTTTGGAAAAATTTTAAAACTCGATATTTTCCAATAAAAACTTGAACAATCAAACACTAGAAAAACGTATTGTGGAGCATATTTCCCCCCAAAAAAAAAATAAAAAAACCCCATTCTATGATGGCTATAAATTGTTATTATTGAGGAAGTTATAATGTGTTGAAGGAACTAGAACACATATTTCTTTCTGATAGGGCTTCCTGATAACACACACACACACATTTTTCTACCTGTAGCAATATTATTTACCAAATATCGATATGTTTTTAGGTTGATTAAAACGAACCAATAATGTCGGTTTATTATCAATTGACAATCTCTTGTATATTGTTGATTTGAAAAGCTGGAATTGTGGCATATTAAATCCGATCATGAAATAGTTTCAATTAATTTGATTGATGGTATTTTGAGACTTATTCGATTCAAACTATTCGCTATTCCTTCTGTATTTTTAAAAATCTACCACTACATTCCGTATTGATGTGTTTTCATAGTCAATTAAAAAAATATATATATATAGAAAATTATAGACGTTTCCAACAGTAGAATACTTCGAATTCTTCTATCGTATTGTTGTCGAGACGACTGTGAAAAGACAATGTTAACCTTGCCCCAATTTCAACTTTCAATAAAATACGACTTTCGCCTAATCGAAATCAATCGAAAACAGAGATGACACGTTCTTTGCTTTTAATAAAGCACCCATACCATCGACCATATTCATTTTATAATGCGAATATAATAATTTGAATACAATCCATATAATTTTCAATTCCCTAAGGGTATTTTTAATAAACATACATACATATGTATGTATCATATCACAGAAGAACGGATATGGTATTGAAACCTGTCAGTATTTATGATCGCTCCATTAATAATTCAACAAACTATCTGCCAGTGGAATTGAGAGCATTTTTTTTCCTAGTTGTTCTGATATATGATAACATATCTAACAGGTAGATCATCGCATATAACTCAAAATCAACTGTATTTAGTTAGTTTTTCTTAAATCTAAATATGAATGTGTAAACGCTTAAATGCCAGGAAATTTCTATATCCGATACTACTCCATAAAAGCGACAAAACGAGGTAATCTCGTTGAAAGTATTGATCAGCTGTAGAGATATCAGTAAAAACGTGTCAGAAACGATGTAAATATTTCATGGCATTTGAAGACCCTACAATAGAACGATTTTAGGTGCTTTTTAATAATAAACAATCACGTTAAACATGATTGGATTGTTCTGAAATAAGAAGCAAACAAACAACACATGGAAGAATAAATGGATTTGTACATCAATTCCCATCAATGGACTATTAATATGTGTATAGTCGGGTCACTCTAAGTTTGAACACCAAGCTACATTTAGCTCGTTTGGTGTTCTACCTTACAGTGAGCGGACTGTACACCAAATCATCACGTCCACGACTTATCGAAAAATCGGAGAGCAAAAAGTCATAATCAACCACTACACTAGTC
>JAZBGY010001542.1:2000-20329 GCA_037414755.1 Lydus trimaculatus
TCAATATTATTATTATCATTTTCTTTTTCTGAGTCATGTTCAGAATCACTCGAATCATAATCGCTCTCAGACTCGCTTACTTTTGCCAAAATTTTTCTTTTTTTGTTTACGTGAAAATCCGAATCACTATCACTATCAGTACTTGCATCACTTTCAGCATCAGATAATATATCAGCAAATATTTCATTACAAGTTTGCTCAAAATCTTCTGAGTCCATTATAAAATTGAGTTAAAACGATATAGATAAATTATTTCAAAACCTGTTAATTATCAATTTTTCTACCGTAAAATGACAGATGCTCAATAACCTAAGGTAATTTGATTAATCTATAAAAATATAAAAAAGACGTACTAGTACGTCAACGGCTCCTAGATATGAAAAATATGATGACGTATTATTACGTCAACGGCCCTCACAATATGACTGTAGAAGGCGTATTACTACGTTGACGGCTACAAGAATTTGAATTTAAAAAAACGTAGTAATACGTCAACGGACAGCAATGTGTTAAGATTGTGTGATGACGTTTTGTCAAATTTCCAAATCAAGATAGCATAGGCTCTGATGTGGTGTCCATAACAACATAAACAAAAATAAAAACGGTGTTTTCCAAGTCTGAAACGTTACGCAAATTGTGTTTAGTTTTGGTGATTTATTGAAAGAAATAGTGAATAGCGAAGTACAAAATGGATAACGACGAAGAATTGGATTACATGGATTGTACGCCACCTGTTATTTTGGAAGAGGCAACTTCGGCAACGATAAACTTGCTACCTGCTAAATCCCAGCAAAAGTATTTTAATGAGTAAATATTCTTTAAAAAGTGGTGTGAGAAAAGAAAAAGCAGAAAAAATAGTGAAAACAAACAGAATAATTGGAGGAGAAGAGTTTACAAGAACAAATGATAGTGAAGTTGCAGGATTTTCTAACGAGTAGCCGTAGTGTCAGCAACTACTATACTATATCCAAGGACCTAATTGAGTTTTTCATTTGACAGAAGTATCACTAGACAACATTGTCTACACAAGAAAAAATAGTACCCGTTAGTGGAATTAAATTTTAATATATACTTTGGTGCATTTTATTTTTTAATTGTTGGAAGGCTTATGCACGTCAGAGAAAAGAAAGAATTTACAAAATATTAATTAGTTTAAATTCAATTACTTTGAATGTTGCGGTCACGTGACCTGAAAATATCACTAGAAAGAAGATACCAACCTGACGGCTGTATAGTTTCTAGATTCCGTACTGTAAAGTTGGGAAATTTATTGTTGTTAGGTTTGTGTCAAGATTCAATTAGGTCCTTGGATATACTATACCAATGTCTTAAAAGATATTCAATCAACTGTTGGATCTGATTTCCTTTTAAATACTGTTGTCACTATAAAGAACGCTAGCAGCTGTAATTTTATTATAAACATACTCTAATAAAAATATACTGTAATTGAAAAAATTAAATAAAATATTAGTAAATTACTATCTATTTTGTTATGAAAATAGTTAAGATTATATGATGGTGATGACATTTTGTCAAATTTCCAAATCAAGATAGCATAGGCTTTGATGAGTTATCCATAGTGACATAAATGAAAACAAAAATATTAGTAAACTGACCAACTGAATTGTAGAGAATACGAGAGCGGGAGCAAAATAATATTACATCCCGTGGGAGGTAATAAAAAATTACTTCACTCCGGGTAGAAATTGACAACTTTGTTACCTAAAATGACAGATCAAAATCAAATTTTCTATACAGTTAGTAGAAAAGAAAATTTAAATAAACAGCTAAATACTACACATATTCAAGACTGAAACCGGTTTTATTAAATTTTAGGACAAAATAACGAAAATGATTAAGATGAAAAACACATTAAGAAAATTAAAACATGAAAATGAGCCATACCAGAAGCGTAACGACAAATTGGAAAATAAAAACAATGAACTTCTCAATACACAATATGCATTGAAAGAGCAGATCACATCCCTAAAAAGACAACTTGAAACATCTAGAAAGGAACATGAGGGTAATAAATTTCATTTAAGGAAAATCAAATCAAATTTAAATAAATTTTAGATTATGTTAAAGATCAAGCGGCATTGATTCGGAATCATGAAAAAGATACCAAGAAATTCCAAACAGAAATCGATCAATTGAAAAATATTAAGCGGGAGTATTTGAAAATGTTGGAAAATTTGGAACATGAAAGAAAAATTAACAATGTGGGACATTCTGTTTTAGCTAAGAGAATTGTTAACGATAATCAAGAAATGAACATAAAAAAAGGTTTCTTCCTATCTTAATTGGGTTATTTTAAATTCAACAATTTGTTTCTAAAACATTTATTCTATTCACAGACTGAAGTCTATAGGTGGGCACACACGAGCGGACTTTTTAAAGGATCTGGTCCGCTCCGAACTAGATCTGCTAAAATATCCGACCGTATGTGTTGAAGCTGACTGTAGGATCGGGTCCGTAGGACCGATCCGATCAACTTGATCCGACGGATCTGGTTCACTGTTACAAAATTACGGGCGGATCTGATCCCTTGCAAGCTTAACGTAATAGCCTGCGTAGCCTTTGTGATGCGTTCTAAACAAACCAATTTTTCGCACGAAAATATATATATTGTTGGGTTATGTTAATTTGTTTTCTTTGATTGTTTCAAATATTGATTAAATTCATAATTTAATTCAACTGGTGGTTATTTAATTATTACCTGCACTTTCGGGCGTCGAAATATATGATTTTAGTTAATTGTTAGTGATTAGGAAAAACAATGGAATTTTGGTCTCGATTTATTGTTAGTGATTTTATTGAGATGTACTATCTCTATCCATGCCTGTGGAAGCAGAGTTCACAGGAATATTTGAACAGAAATTTACGTAAGACGGCTTATGACCAACTTGTAGGTTTTTTAAAAGATAATGGAATGTCGAATGCAACAGTTAAAACTGTTAAAGACAAAATACAAAACCCAAGAAGGATGGTTCGAAAAAAGAAATTAAAGGTAGATCAATCTAAGAAATCTGGATCAGGCACAGAAGAGACGTACGTACTTTATGGTAAGTATGCAATTACAATGGTTGTAATTTTTAGCAGACTTCACATGAGTGTAATTGTATCAATGTCAAGACAAATAACATGAAATTTATTTTGTAGGTACTACAGTCTATTAGCTTTTGCTAGTGATAACGAGCCAATATCGTCATTAGACAATCTCTCGGGTGATATGTTATCAGAATCCTGAAGATACTGAAGAAAATATAATGGAAAAGTCGCAAGACGAGGTGGAAGAAAGCGCAACATCGATAACTCAGCTAAAATTGTAAACTTAGTTTAGTTATTCTACAGATTTCATTTGTTGTTTTACAGTAATGTAATATAATGATTTCTTTTTTATGCTCGTCCTTTTTTTATCACATCATCTCGCCATGGAACTTTCCCTTTTCCATTAAAATAATTCATATATTTTTGTCTGTTTATCTTGGCATCCATTACAGCATTTTTTCCTTTGTTTAGTTGTAACGGAATGTGTATTTCGTTGACTTTAAATTATTTCTCCAGCCTCCTTCAACAACATCATGTGTATCAACATCTTCTGTATCTAACGTTGTAAATTTACAGTAATCATTACTCTTTCGCCTTAAAACATTATGGAGAGTACATATTGCCAGTGTAATATGAGAAACCTTTTCTGGTGAGAGATTAATAGCCGTATGTAAAATCCGAAAAACACTGGCTGTTTGTTCAAGTGCATTTTCAACTACGTTTCGAGCCCTGGAAATGCGGTAGTTGTATATCCGTTTTTCGTAAGTTAAGGCTTTTTGAGGGTAAGGTCTCAAAATATTTTTATGTAAAGCAAAAGCTTCATCTCCAATAAAAACAAAATTGAACCTTCCCTCATTGTCTGTGCATTCTGGCAAACCCAAAGTATTGTCCACGAGGTTTCGATAGAATGACGTTGTTTGAATAATACCACCGTCAGAAAGTCTTCCCTGTTTTCCCACATCTACATACACGAACTCGTAGTTGTAATTTACAACAGCCATTAGTACAACGCTATAGAAGTTTTTGTAGTTGTAATAGGCACCAGAGTTTTGTGGTGCCGTTATGCGAATGTGTTTACCATCTATGCAGCCTCCACAATTTGGTATATTCCGACGATTTTTAAACCCATCCGCAAACTCTTTCCATCCTTCTTTTGTTCGTGGAATCTTAAAATAATTACCGTTGTTTAGAGTACCCACGTGTTACAAAAACATGATTTATTATCATAATTTATTGTTTTAGAGATTTAAAAGACCGCATACAACAACTAAAGTGTCAACAAAAAAATAAGATGAAAAAAATGGAAAGTGACATGTCAGAGTTCATGGAGACATGCAGCACGGCGTTAAAAGCGTCAGGTGACAAAGTGACCGAGTACGAAAGTAGTGCCAAAGGTTTATTGGTGCAATTGAATCAAAATGTCAATTTGGTTGACACAGGATTTACCAACTGTACAAACAGGCAGTCGCCGTATTATTCTAATTCGTCATCTAACGAATCTGCAACATTGGTACAAGAGTACTATACGAATTTTGAAACTGGTGATGACTAAAAATTAAGAATTTTGATTTATAATAATGAATGATAGATGAGTAGGCACATTCAAAACTAGTCCTGTAATATTGAAAAAAAAAACATAATAAGAACGAATTATTCTTCTTCTCCTTGTTATTATAAATCAAAATATCCCCCTATAACTTTTTATTGTCTGGGATTCTCAATTATTTAAATATGTTCGTACTTTTTTGTTTTTGAAATAAATTTGTTTTTGAAAATTACCTGCATATAATCATTTTTTAGAACATTAAAAATTACTCTACATGTTTCTGGAATGATGTACCCCAAAGTTTGTGGAGCGATTCCCGTAGAAAACTTTAAATCCTCGTAGGTGTTACCAGTCGCTTGAAATCTTAAAGTTGCCATCAATCGTTCTTCAGCGAAAATGGATTGCCTCATTGTTGTATCTTTTTTTGTTAGATGTGGCCGGAGTAAACTTATAATAATTAAAGATATATTTGAAACCCAAATAACCATAACTGACATAATTTTAAACGGTTATAACTTGACAACTTGGCAATTTCAAAAATCTGAGAATTAAAAATAAAAAGCATACAATTTCAACTTACCCAAAAGATAGTCAAATTTTGAATCACCCATTCGCAGGTAGTTTTTGAAATTTTGGGGCTCATTGCTTCTTAGTTCTCTTACTAAACTCATGTGTCCAAATGTATCCCTATTAGCAAGCCAGTTCTTTATCCATTTTGAGCGGTTTTTTTTCACGAAGTGTATTCGCATAATGAACAACAATTGCACCAACTGCAGCAATTGCAATTCTCTTGCTCATAATAATCATATACTTTCTATTAATTAATGAATACACAAGCGAACTGTCAGTAGAATTCACAAACCACTATAAAAAACTCCGTAGATCTTTTAAACACGTTTAAAGGATCGACGGATCTGATCCCACGGACCAAATCCTTCAAAAAACGACGGATTTTTGCGATACACACGGAGAGATCCATTCCGCAATGGGACTTGATCCGTTGTTCCGCCAGATTTATCAGTTCTCCGCTAGTGGGCACCGTAAAGAATCTGGTCCGGCGGATCCAGTTCTTGGCGGATCGTGGGATCTGATTCATCGGACCAGATCTTTTAAAAAGTCCGCTGGTGTGTGCCCACCTAATATGGAAAACAACAGAAACTCAAACTATGGTTGATGTTGTACGTAGTGCCATAAATTGTGCTCCAATTCTACAAAAGTATTACCATTCATATGAGACTGAAGTCGATGTTAATCTTGAAGGTATAAACATTTTATTTACCAAATTATCAAAAATTTAACGAATAAACATGTTGTTAGTAGAATTAGCAATTTCTGCCGGTACAATTGAATATTCGGTAATTGGTGATAAATATACAGCTGATTATGTTATTGTTGGTGAACCTGTGTGGAATTTGAAATTTGCTGGGTGTATTAGTAAGCCTAACTGCATATTTATATACAAATCAAGATGAATATGCAGTTGAAAAATTATTTACTGGTGGTTATATGAAAATTATTAATTCGAAATGTGATTCTTTGATAACCAAATTCAATGAATTCTGATGTAAGCTCATTCATCACTCATTCATGCCACTAATGTCTTAATAAGCAGTTTTTCTATTTCCAGTAAGATCAAGTGTGGATATGGCTGTAGATTCAAGTATTTATGAACATTTAGAAAACTTTATAATAAAACCGTTAAGGAAAACTATCAAAATCGATGAGCCTTTGGACAATTTGACAGAAATACGTGAAGTTGTTGTTATTGCCATTAATGTAGTTTACAAAACATCAGAATCACAGAAAATTATTGAATTGGTTAATGAAACGTATAAACTCGTTTGTCGGTAAGCGACTCTTTTCTGAGAAATTTTTTTAATTTTTCAATTTATCATTATATTGAAAATAGCGTTGTTGAAGAGGGACACGGTTGTCTGACTAAGGTTTCATTGTTCAAACTCAATACAGAGCTTTCTGTTATCTTTGGTTTATGTGGATTCAAACATGAAATGGAGTGTCAATTTGCTTTGAAATGTGCTACAAAATGGCACCAATCTTTATTTAGCCTGAAACCAGTTAAATTAGTTTCGATAGGAATCGCGTCAGGTTTTTCAAATTAAAAACAAAATTAAAAATCTGTATTTGATTTAATTTTTATAATTATTTAGGAGAAATTTATTGTGGTGTATGTGGTTATATGGTACGGAGAGAGTATACAGTGATTGATTTAACTGTAAATAGAGCAACACGTTTAATGATGTTTAACACAAATAAGGTGATTTGTGATCGAGAAACGTTTCTACATAGTAAAATGGAAGCAGTGTACTTTATTTTACAAGAAACGAATTAGACCGATTTATGAATATCGTGGTGAAATTACAAGGTTTGCTATTTTTCGATTCTATTTTGGTACAACCAACTTACAACAAAAACTTAACTGTTTATACGTCTTTAATGTTCATATCGTGTGTTTGTGAAGTTTAAGAAGCGTTTTACGCATTAGGGGTTAAAAAATACTGCTTAACTCTATATTAGTGTTTCACAAACACTAAATGACTAGTTAGCAATGTAAGTGTTAGTATAGCAACAATATTTAGAGTTTGAGAGATACCGTGTCTGTGATGACAGGATTTTATTTATGGTTTAACGCACCCCTGTTTGTTTTTTTTTTAAATTTCAGCCCTTGTACCGAGATTCAGCCAATAAAACCATTTCCTATATTGGGAAATCAAAATAAACTTACACTATTCCAACAACTTTTGAAGAATTTCTTACAATTATCGGAGAATTCTAATGAACAATTTATGAAAAGGTTCTGCAAAGCAAGGTAAAAAATGTGTTTTACAAGAATTCATCTACCTTACACCAGAAGAAATACCAATCTATAAGTTTAAATTATCAGAAACCAACAACCAGGTATGATTTGATTACAAAAAAAAAAATATGGAAAAGTTATGTTTACTTTGATTTTTAACGTTTAATCTTCTAAAATAGATTCCATTTCAAACATTAAAATTAATTATTTATTCATCGCTTGATCTTTCTCCTGATTCAAATCAAGAAGATAAAAATTAAAAATTAATGGAAACTTTTGAAGGTTTCTAACACCTGAATTGCATTATTTTGTCAATAACGTATTTGGTACGCACTTAAAAGAACCAACAAATTGGCTTTTACATATGCAATTGAAACCCATGAGATTTATGGCTGAATGTCACTTTTTAAGAAAAGTTTATTTGCAATTTTCAAAACGAAATCTCTTATCGTTATTGACAATTTTGAGCATATTGATAAGGAAACATGGGAATATTTTGATGTTTTATTAGATTCACCAAATATTGCAATATTAGCAAGTATCGGTTATGGTAAATCAATGAATACGTACATTAATGGAATATTTATTAGTCGATCGCTGGTTTCATGGTGCATTAGCATGCCAATTTTTGAATGTTTCTGCTATACCACCTGAATTGGAAACGTATGCTCACTATACGTCTCATAATTTGGTTGATCTCACTATTCTACAAAAAAATAAAAATTTTCCTGCTCAAGCACCTACATGGATCTTATAGATTTTGACCAGCTGATTTCAAATCTGTTCTTAAAATTGCTCTATCACATCTAGTTTCTGAGATATTATTATTTTAACATTTGAAAGTGAGGAACTAGTTTTGTTTTGTAAATACTAATTTAATACTAAAAAAGAAGGTTAGGTAGGTGTCCCCATCCGATTTTGTTCGTTTTCACATATATTGTAGTACTCAAAAAAATAAGGGACCTGTATTTTTTTATATCTGCTGAAATTTCGTTTTAAGGGGTGAAACCTCCACTCAAAGGATTTAAAATGTGACCAAATTAATTGGAATTTTCCATAGAAATATAGGATTTTAATAACATTTCATGGGTGTAAAATATTATTTGTCATGGAAAGTCTGATGTAAAGTAGTTTTTCAGAGGGACTTGTTTCTTGCTGATTTTCTTTTGGTATTTAAATAAGAGATACATGGGTTATTAGAGAGTCCGTAGATAGTTGAATGATGGCCAATTTTTGTTTTGTCTGATCACGTACTTATTTTTTGTGAAAACAACCTCTAACCGTCGGAGGTCGAGTAGTTACAGACAATTACGTTCTTTTGCTTTTTATGTTCTTCAGGGTAATATAGTAATGAAATTACCATGTTTGATAAACAGTTTACTACCCCTATGTAGCAATGCCACCCCTAAATAATCTTCAATATAGAAAAATCCATAATTGATACAACTAAATAACATCCTCATGCATAGTCTTTTAATGAATTAAACTATCAAATAACCACTTTCTATATAAATTTTAATAAAGCCGAAACCACCCCTAAATTTGAACGAGTACACAAATTATACCAAAATTGAGATGTTCTTTCAAATTTGTTGTATTTATTGAATTGAAGATAGTAAGTCTCGATCACACTGTATTTGTTAATTTCGATGGAAATTCGGGTTGCTGGAAGTTTATATGTGGATGAAGACAATTATTTACACACAAGTAGTATAAATATGCCGGTTCTAGACTAGGGCGCAGGGTGGCGCGCGCTTGCGCCATAGCATCAGCGGCGGCACGCGCCTGACGGTCTTATCAGCGTTGATTATATGCATGAATTCCTATCATTGCCCTATGGCTGACCTTTTTAGATATGTTGGGGCTATCAGAGCTGACCTATGATTGTATTTAAGGTGTGTTGAATTAGGTTTTTTCAGGTGCGCTATTCAAGTGCAAGCGAGATGTTCGGGGTATGATTGATTTTGTCTTTGAAGGACAATTGTGCACGTGATGAGTGGAATTTTTCTAGTGTGCATGACCTGATCTTTGTTCACGTGTTAACCTGAATTTTCCCTGGTTTCACAATGTGTTGACGTAAAAAGAAGAGCTCAGTTGATTGGTCGAATGTGGCTATTTAAGTGCATGTGTAGTCTAAGAGAGGCATTAAGTTTTGTGTTAACAGTGAGCAGAGACGAAGCAAACATGGAAGGTAAAACCAGAAAGTCAAAAAATGGTGGTGAAAAGAAAGGCAAGGTTAATACGTTTGACTTATTCAACTCTTTGGTAAGTCATTGGATAAATCTAGAGACAATGGAAAAGCATCGTTGGTACATCATAACCGATGCAAGGATAGATAGCTCAAACTTTGTTGAGAGAATACTCCTTGAATGAGACAAAGAGTATCAACTATTCCTACCGGAGCGGTATAATAAATTAAATGGAAAGCAGGTGGTAGAAATAGCATCAGGAAATTGTGAAATTATTAACTATGAAAAGCTTGGAAGAAGCTATAAGCTTCAACTGCGTCCTGTGCAGCGTACACAACTAGAGATACCAGAATTGATGTTGGAAGACAATGAACACAACAAAACATTGAATTATTATAATGATACAATGCATTATTGATTTAATTAAATAAAACTGTCTTACATATAAATGATATTTTTTATTTTACTGTTTCTTTATACTTATAAATTCGTAAATATAATGAAATCAACTTTTTTAGTCTACAAAACATTTTTTCTATATAGCAACAGTCGCAGGTGCCAGGACCTTCTGTTGTAGAATCAAATGACCATGGACAGTGACGATAGTGAAATCCAAATTGTGATTGAATTTGCAACATATTTTTATAATTTTCTACATAAGGTTTGATACGTAAAATTTCCTCCCTATGTTCATCTAAAACCACAGCTTCAAATCGTATTAAAAATTCTTGTATATCCATTCTGAAGAACTGATGCATCACAAATTTATGAATGTTCAAAAAATGTGGTAGATCTTATATAGGATTACATTGACACACTAACAATAAGTTGGAAATATATTTATAAATTAGGAAAATTGATAGACTGCAGAAACTAAGAAATCCCACAATGGTGAAAAACATTACACCAACATCCTGATATCCGCCTTCTTCAAACCACACGCATGCAGATTTTTCCATGTAATTAGTTTTATTAAATGCATCGTTAACAATAGTTTGCCATATACCATCGATGTGTACGGTTTTCTCTGAAATATCGAACTTTGTAAGAAAAGAAGTCAAATTTATTTGGTATTGATAATTTGCGAAGATTGTTGTCAAGATCCATTTCCATTCTATCCCATCGTCGAAGTTGTTGTTATAATCAAAAGTTATAAAACAATCGGTAATATCGGGAGAATATACCGTGAAAAGTGTATTATTTACAAATGCGCTTGTTATCGATAATAAATTCATTAATATATCATGTTTACAACGACGGATTGAAACTAACCTCCACAGAGAGTTGCAAAAGGTAGAAAAGTATAATTACTATCAAATAACTGTTGTAAAAAAATGAACAAGAAAAAGAAGAATAAAAAAATGTTATTATTCAGAAATGATGAAGTTAATGTCTTATCTATTTAGAACAAGATATACAAAGGTTAAATTATCTGTTTTTTTCCACAACATTTTAATTTAAAAGAGACGTAACTATGGAAAAAAACTCCGTTTGTATCCTAGTTATAATATAATAATAATTAATAAATAATCTAATTATAGGAATAGTTTTTAGAATATAATCAATATATAGATATTAATTGCAAACATGATTAAGAATTATTTTCTAATATTAAATATGACCGATATATCTTTGGACACATGATTTAAGTAAACTTTAAAGACTTATATCTGTATAAACTCATAAGAATATATAATTTAGAACAAGTGCCAATACAGCGAAGCGTATAAGCTAGAAAATGCGACAAAATTACGTCACCCAAAGAAAAAAGTTATACAAGGCAAGAGAGAGTGCTAAAGAAGAAAGTCGATTCACTGAAGGAGATTGTCGAATATTTGAAAATAAAGCATGTATTGTCAACAAGAGCGCTAGACCGCTTAGGGCAAACCTTCGCTGATGTTCCAGGCGCTTTATTACAAAGGATGCTCCAGTCATGAAGAACAGGTTCATTACCAAGAACCAAGTATCCTACTGAATTAAGAAAATTCGTTTTACTTTCCACTTCTATTCGGCTTAAGCTGTAATAATTTCATTAGTGATTTGTATTTGCCGCCACTGGTGTGTGGTGGGTTGTGTGAATTTTATGGCGTGGTCACAGATTAGAGACATTTTCTATATAAACTTCGTCCTTATACTCAGATACTCCACATGATAGTGAATCTTCAGTTCAACAAAAACCTAATTACTCATCAGTTGAAACACCAAATTTTAGTCTGCAAGAACTTTTATGAGAATTTAGCAACAAACGATATTTCGTCTACAAAGAGGAAATTGATTGTTAAAGTTGGAAAATGAGAAATTACGGAAAAAAGCTAACAAAGAAGTTTCGCAAGCAGAGTTTGAGACTCTACGTGACAAGTTTTTGTCAGAGAAAGTTTCTAATTTTGTTAAGGTGCAAATACAACAAATTGCACGGAGTTCATCTGGGAAACGATATTTAGATGAATTCAAAAGATCTGCCTTGTTCTTATATTTTGTTGGACCAAAATTAAAAACAACTTTTTGTCTTCCCAGTGTCAGGACATTACAGGGATTCGTGGAAAAAACAAAGCTTGAGCCAGGCCTCAACAAACATTTATTTAAATTTCTGTAAATTAAATTTGATAAAATGGATGAAGTAGATAAAAAATGTATTGTTTGTATTGATAACATATCAATTAAATGCAATCTATTTTATAATTATGGTGATGATACAGTAGTCGGGTTGCAAGATGATGGTGTAACTAAAACTGCATTACCGGCATCCAGTGCTGGTGTGGTAATGGAAACAGCCACTGGGTCACATTTGTTCTGGTAATGGTATGTCGGCCGTAGCAGCAACGAAATTACTTGAGACTTTTATTACCGAACTGATAAGCATTGGTTTAAGTGTGAAAGCTGTGATAACTGATATGGGTTCCAACTTCATTGAAATGTCCCACTTACTGGGTGTCAGTCCTGAAAACCCATTTTTTACAATTGCATGAAAAGAAATTATCTATTATTTTGATCCTCCTCATTTGATAAAAGCTACCAGAAATAATTTGGAACGAAACGAATTCAGATGGGATAATAGAATAACGTCATGGAAATTTATTGTTGATTTTTACGAACAGGACAAGACTGGAAAATCGTCTAGCACCAAAACTGACAAAAGCTCATGTAGAAGTTCCACTGCAGTCCCAGGACTTGACACGTATATTCAGCTAAACTGCTTACCTGACGAAGTCATTGGAACAGTTGAATTTCTTTCTCAGTTTGATAAATTGTTTGATTTGTTTAATTAATCCAGATATAATGGTAGCAAATTATTTCGCCAGCCATTTAGAAGTGAATAGTAGTAATTTTTTAGATCAATCATTAAAATTTCTGGACAAATTAACTTGTTTCAGTAAAGTCGGCAGAGATATAACTAGATATTGTAAATTCATTACCTGTTGGAAAATTACTATAAATGGGCTTAAAAAACTTCACGAGAAGATTAAATCAAGATAGCCTTGAAAATTGCTTCGGTTCTATCAGGCAGCAAGCTAGTAATTGAGTTAACCCGACAGCTATTCAATTTTACAGAGCTTTTAAGAATTTACTTTTCACCAATTTTTTTCATACTGCTTATATGAATTGTGCTGAAGGTTTTGCATCTCTAATTAACGGTGTTAGTAACTTTTGTGACGAACAAAATAGCAACAGTGGTACTGCTACATTAGATATCACATTCAGTGTAGCGAATTGTGACCATCACAGCAAAGCTTACCTGAGCAAAATGCATTTAAATATGTTTGTGGATATTTAATAAATAACTGCCTGCGACAAAATTCTTGTTCAGCATGTGAAACTTTTGCATACCACACTAAGTCCTTAGATGAAAGCAACTTTTTTATGTATTTCAAATCCTATTGACTGACTTCAATAACATATTTGGGAAATTGAAAACCCCCTCTGAAATTTTTTACTCAAAACCATTTTTTTTTGAAAATTTTTCAACATTGGCAACTTTTCCTAGAGTAGGTCATAATTTGTTTTTATTGTTTAAATCTGTCACAGGATTCAACCATCCGTGCGACAGCTTTCCTCTGGATTATTTATGGAAACTATTTGTTAGGTTAAGAACATTTTATGTGATGAAGTTTGTAACATGTAAATTTACATGTTAATTTTGTTAACGTGGTTCAATTCAAATTTCCCACCTGTAATATTCTTCCGCTGAAATTTTGGACATGACCCGGTCATGGTACCGTACGCAGGTCAAGATTAGGGTTGAGGCTAGGTGACAAATTTCCTGTCTTCCATTATTGTTTCAGCATTGTTCATGTCTAGTCGGATCTGAATCGACACACGTTTTCAATTTTCTGAAATTTTCTTAATGTGTTTTTAGTCATCTGTGCTTAAATTGTTGTTGAATTGTAAGACTGGGTACGATTTGTGATATAGTTGTACTTTCTGATAAGAAACCATCAGTACGTCATTGATTCATTAGTTTTGGCAAACGGCAGGCCTCTATTTACTGTTAATTTTCTGAATTGTACAGAGGCTCTGCTAGTGCTGAATTATTCATTTTTTTTTTATTTTTAGCTTTTTGTTAATATTTATTGAAATTTAGAATCATTTGTAATTTCAAAATTTATTATTTGTACAGAATAAACTTTCAGTTTCATCTATATTTGTGTAATACGCCAACCTCATACACACACTTTTTTTTTTTAAGATCGATCAGTTTCGTAGCTCTGCAGAAAAGCTACGTGGCGCCCATTTAGTTATTTCCACCTCCTTTTATATTAATTTCAAATCCCAACGTCCCACGACCGCTCCCGAGTCCAAGCTGAGCCCGTGCTTATGTTACCCTTCCTCCATAATTTTGTTTAAGGTTACAAGTTCACCAACCGAGAACTAAATACGGTTCCTAAAAAAATCGTAAACTTTGCATTTTAATGAATTTGTAAATAATAAGATATTAATATACGTTGCTTTTTATTTACACATATCACATCAAGTGATTTGGCAACAGCGGCAGTTTCAGAAGACCACGTGTGTTTTTTTGAGATTGAAATTTTGGATAACTTAAGAAATGTCAACTTTATCACTGGCTTATGTTTGTATGATCTCTTGTAATTCACCTGTCTTGTCCCATAATGGTATTTGCAAATGCGAGTTTCAATTTTTTTCTACCCTTTATTCACTGTACACATTTAAAACAAGATACAATTACCTCATCAGACTCTCTATTTAATCTAACAACAACATACAATACTATGCATCGGGAAACGCCCTTGAACACTGACACTAAACAGCCGTAATTGTTTGTAATGGTAATATAGCATGCATGCATATGTCGTATGTATGTGTGGGAGAAAGTGAGGAAGAATGCATGTAAACCCCCCACCTTAGAATATTAATTAATATAAGTTATTGGTTATTGTTAATTAGAGTAGTCTGAGACAGTCGTGCACGGTCTTGACTAATCAGAGATGCATTAACAATAAAAGGGTTCTAATTGCAAAAGTATTTCTTTATTCAACACCCAAGGATAACAGTATTAGCTATAATGACAATAATGACAGTAATGGCAAGAGTGACAATCATGACAATGTTGGCTATAATGACAATAATGACAAGGATGACAATGTTGACAATAATGACATTGAAGACAATGTTGCCAATAGTGACAATAAAGACAATAATGACAGTAATGACAATGTTGACGATAATGACAACAGTGACAATAATGACGATGTTGACTATAACGACAATAATGACAAGGATGACAATGTTGACAATAATGACATTAAAAATAATGTTGTCAATAGTGGCAATGATGACAATGTTGGTTATAATGACATTAATGACAAGGATGACAATGATGACAATGATGACAAGGATGACAATGATGACAAGGATGACAATGTTGACAAAAATGACATTAAAGCCAATGTTGGCAATAGTGACAATAAAAACAATAATGACAGTAATGACAATGTTGACGACAATGACAATAATGACAATAATGACAATAATGACAATAGTAAAAATAATGACAATGTTGACAATGATGACAATGTTGACAGTGTTAGATATAATGACAATAAAGACAATAGTGGCAATAATGACAATGTTGTCTATAATGACAATTCTAACAATAAAGACAATAGTGACAATAATGACGTCAATAATTACAATGACTACAATGATGACAGTGTTAGCTATAATGACAATAATGACAGTAATGGCAAGAGTGACAATAACGTAAATGATGACAATAATGACAATAATGACAACGATGAGAACGCTGATAATAACGACAAGAAAGCAAATAATCACAATAATTGCAATGTTCCTAGTAACGACAATGATGACAATAAAGACAATAATGACAGTAATGACAATGCAGACTATAATGACAATAATGACAATGATGACTATAATGACAATAATGGCAATAATGACAATGATGACAATGTTGTTTATAATGACAATGTTGACGATAACGACAATAAGGGTAATAAGGACAATGATGACAATGTTGACTATAGTGACAATAATGACAAGGATTACAATGATGTCAATAATTACAATGATCAGAATGATGACAGTGTTAGCTGTAATGACAATAATGACAGTAATGACAAGAGTGACAATACTGACAATGTTGGCTATTATGACAAACATGACAATGATGTCAATGATTACAATGATTAAAATGATGAGTGTTAGCTATAATGACAATAATGACAATAAAGACAATGGTGACAATAATGACAATGGTGGCTAAAATGACAAGGATGACAATAATGACAATAAAGACAATGGTGACAATAATGACAATGGTGGCTAAAATGACAAGGATGACAATAATGACAATGGTGGCTAAAATGACAAGGATGACAATGATGGCAAGGATGACAATGTTGACAATGATGACATTAAAGACAATGTTGGCATTAGTGACAATAAAGACAATAATGGCAGTAATGACAGTGTTGACTATAATGACGATAATGACAATAAAGGCAATAGTGATAATAATGACAATGTTGGCTATAATGACAATAATCACAAGGATAACAATGATCACAAGGATGACAATGTTGACAATGATGACATTAAAGACAGTGTTGGCATTAGTGACAATAAAGACAGTAATGACAATGTTGGCGATAGTGACAATAAAGACAATAATGACAGTAATGACAATGTTGACTATAATGACAATACTGACAATAAAGGCAATAGTGATAATCATGACAATGTTGACAACAATGACATAAAAGACAACAATGACAATAATGACAGTAATGACATTGAAGACAATGTTGCCAATAGTGACAATAAAGACAATAATGACAGTAATGACAATGTTGACGACAATGACAACAGTGACAATAATGACAATGTTGACGACAATGACAACAGTGACAATAATGACAATGTTGACTATAACGACAATAATGACAAGGATGACAATCTAGACAATGATGACATTAAAGACAATGTTGGCATTAGTGACAATAAAGACAATAATGACAGTAATAACAATGTTGACTATAATGACAATACTGACAATAAAGGCAATAGTGATAATCATGACAATGTTGGCTATACTGACAATAATGACAAGGATGACAATGATGACAAGGATGACAATGTTGACAACGATGACATTAAAGACAACGTTGGCATTAGTGACAATAAAGACAATAATGACAGTAATGACAATGGTGACTATAATGACAATACTGACAATAAAGGCAATAGTGATAATAATGACAATGTTGACAACAATGACATAAAAGACAACGATGACAATAATGACAAGGATGACAATGATGACGAGGATGACAATGTTGACAATGATGACAATAAAGACAATGTGGGCATTAGTGGCAATAAAGACAATAATGACAGTAATGACAATGTTAACTATAATCACAATACTGACAATAAAGACAGTAGTGACCATAATGACAATGTTGACTATAATGACAATAATGACAATGATAACAATGATGACAAGGATGACAATCTTGACAATGATGACATTAAAGACAATGTTGGCATTAGTGACAATAAAGACAATAATGACAGTAATGACAATGTTGACTATAATGACGATAATGACAATAAAGGCAATAGTGATAATAATGTCAATGTTGACTATAAGGACAATAATGACAAGGACGACAATGATGACAAGGACGACAATGTTGACAATGATGACAATAATGACAAGGATGACAATGTTGGCAATGATGACATTAAAGACAATAATGGCAGTAATGACAGTGTTGACCATAATAGATAATGACAATAAAGGCAATAGTGATAATAATGTCAATGTTGACTATAAGGACAATAATGACAAGGATGACAATGTTGACAACGATGACATTAAAGACAACGTTGGCACTAGTGACAATAAAGACAATAATGACAGTAATGACAATGTTGACTATAATGACAATACTGACAATAAAGGCAATAGTGATAATAATGACAATGTTGACAATAATGACATAAAAGACAACGATGACAATAATGACAAGGATGACAATGTTGACAATGATGACAGTAATGACAATGTTGACGACAATGACAACAGTGACAATAATGACAATGTTGACTATAACGACAATAATGACAATGTTGGCAATGATGACATTAAAGACAATGTTGGCATTAGTGACAATAAAAACAATAGTGACAATAATGACAATGTTGACTATAATGACAATAATGACAACGATAACATTGATGA